>CABHPP010129796.1:0-28066 GCA_902168425.1 Peromyscus attwateri | reverse complement strand
GAGAGAGAGAGAGAGAGAGAGAGAGAGAGAGAGAGAGAGAGAGAGAGTCACATTGCACCCACTGTGATTTTGGGCCCCTTTAGACCTGCCCAGCCCCAGAAAAGGCCTACCAGGCCCCAAGGCAGAGGCAGCAAGAGAAGCAGGCCCCCCTTGCCCTCCCCTTTCTCACCTTGAGTGTTAGTAGGAAACACTCTGGGCTGCAGGGACCACAGGAGCTGCTTCCTCCCTGTGTCCCCTGAAGCTAGCCTGGCCCCGCTGCTCTAGGTGGCACACAGCAGGCAAAGGATCTAGAGATGGCATCCTCCCAAAGGCTGGGCTGGAAAATCCCCATCACTTGTGTCTTGTCAGAGAGAGAGTCAGGGCCAAGTGACAGAGAGGAAGCAAGTGCCCGGAGTCTACCGGAGGCCCCAAGAACCCTCCTGCTCTCCAGTTGCCGGCCCATGGTGCACAGAGTGGGGCCTCACCAGGCCCTCTGCCGCCAGTGCAGCAAGATCCTTGGGCAGAGGTTACCCCGAGCATCCCAGCCCCAGCCACAAGTGAGCAGTCAGGACAAGCAGCAGCCTGAAACCAGTGCACCACCAACAGCAAAATGGACCCAGCCTCCCTTCCAGGATCTGCATGTCACAGCAGTGGCCAGGCAAGGGTCAAGAGAAAAGCACCTACTTTCTCTTGGGTGGGGGGTAAGTGACAGAAAGAGAAGGCAGGGGGTGGGTAGCGTGGAGGATACAGCCCCGGATCCCTGTCTCTTTTCTCCGTGCACAGACAAGTCTACAAGGAGCCAAGAGGCCAGTGTCCATGTCTGTCCTCAGAGTTCTCGGTACTGAGATGCGCCGAGCCCAGAGCCCCCTGGGAGGGGCTGCACACAGATGGAGACAGAGACCCCAGCCCACCCTCAGAGTCCCCGCCAGCCGCCTTCTCTGTGGCTGTGCCTCCCTGGGGTGGGATGCGTGGCTCACACATAGCTCCTCTCCGTACAAAGCACTCCAGAGCAGATGGTGGCCCAGCCCTTGTCGGGTCTCGCCTGCCTTTCACATGAAAATGGGGGTCTGGCCAGGCAGATGCCCATCACGCCGTCCGCGTCCCTGGGCACTGTGACCCGAGGTCACATCCACACCTGGCAGCTGGAGCAGCCGTGGTGGAACAGCCTTTGCTGTCACCTCCCACTCCGTGACTGTCCCCAGCCTGCCACCCTCCACAGAACTGCCACTGTCTTCCCAGGGTGGTGGGAGGGTGAGGCAGCATGTGGGCGTCCATTATGCCTCCCACATGCATGGGACACCCCAGCAACGTGGGGGAGCAAAGTAGAGGGGTGTGTGCTGGACTCAGGAGAAATAGCCCACAGGTCCTGCTCCCTGGGGCCTCACCTGTCCTCAGTGCCTCCCAGGCCCCAAAGCTCCCGACTCCTCCATGTAGCAGTCACTGCCTGCAAGTTCTCCCCACTTAGAAGGGACAGCATCATTGATGCTTCCTGGAAGCTCCTGGCTCTGGGCATAGGTAGCTCTGTGTCCTCTCAGGCATCGGCTTTTTCTGAGTGCAGGGGGAGCCCCAAGAGGTCCTGAGCAGGATGAGTAAGAATGGCTCAAGGTCCCAAAGAAGTCCCCATGGCCATGATGGGTGACCAGGGAAGATCAGGAGCCCAGAGGCTCCACAGGTGATGAGCTACTGTCCCAGCCTAGAGTAGACCTGAGCTCAGAGAGGGCGGCAGAGCCAGAAGACACTGGGCCCCACCCCTCTGCAGCCTCAGTACCAGCCCAGCCCAGCCCAGCCACCTACAAGGTCTCCAGCCCTGAGTTCCAGCAGAGTCGAAAACAGACCCTTGGCCCAGACAAAGACCATCCTCAGGTTCCCAGAGACTTCTCAGGCCATCAACACACAGGGACTGCCATGGATGGGGGTCCTCCCAGCTGGAAATCCTTCATTCCCAGAATCTTCCATGTGTGGCCAACACAGGGTCAAGGCGTTTATCTTAGAACCTCCCACAGCCTCACACTTGCCTTAGAAGAAGAAAAATGTCCATTCTCCTCCCCAGTTCCCAGTCTACAGAAGCCCAAGGAGCAGAATCCAGGAGCTCTGTGCCAATGAGCTTCTGTCTTCTTATCTGCTAAATGGGTACAGGAGAGAGATGGGCATGGTTCACAAGGCAATGGTGAAAATTCTACTTGCCAAGATCAGGCTTGCCAGGCCAGAGGCTATCGGTTTTCATGATCCTGCCCACCTCCGTCACCACTGCCCACCCTGGGAAGAGCTCTGTCTTCTTCCCCAACACATTGCTCTCTCAAGCATCCCCACGACACTGGGAAATCTCCTTCCTTCTTGGAGTGTTTCTTAAGTTTTCGTGATATCAGCAGAACAGGAGCCTCAAGGAACAGAGCTTCACCATCCATAGCTCCTGCTGGACCCCCATAGTTGCTACAGTGAGGCCTGGTTCACTGGCCAGCTGGGAACATACGTGTTCAATTCATGAACGATTGGGAAGTGGGTGACAGTAGACGCATGCACGCATGGATGCTTGGGTAGCTTCGTGGGTGCATGGACTGTATACAGCCTGGGCCCTGCACACTGGTACTCACCTCTCACCTCCCCATTCACTCACTCTGGCCATCCCGGTTGTGGCCATTGTGTCTCTGAAATGGGGATCTTTCCAGCTGCATCACTGGCTCCCTGTGCCTGTATCACTCCTCCACATCTGCCCACACCTCCATGAGGGTCCAGTGTACTTGTCCCCAACCACTCTGTCTAAAGCTACAAGCTGTTCTTTCCCACTCCTGTCCTTTCCTACCCTTTCCCCCCACTGTCACGGCTTCTGTCCTCCACACACCGAGCACCTCCTAATATAACACTCTCATTCCCCACTAGAAAGCATCAGCTCCAGCAAGAGGCATCTGCTCTGCCCCACCCTCCTAGTGCATCACATGCCTGGCTCACAGAAGATGGTCAGTCAATGTTTACTGCACCGTCGAGTGACCTAGAAGCAAAGGAGCCAGGGTGAGGCAGCTGGGGTACACAAGTGGAACTACCAGAAAAGAAGTTAGGACTTATGGTCCTTAGGGGCCAAAGCTAGGTGGAAGAGAATTCCAGGTGCATACAGAATTCCATCACCAGAGCCCGGAACACACCTCAAGTGTTGTCTTGACTTTTGAGGCCAGCAAATGCTCAGATCTTAGGCCATTTGACAACAGCCTTTTGAAAATTAACTCAATGTTTTATTCATCCTTAAATTCTTTAAAGTTGCAAATCAAACAGTCAGTGGTGCTTGGCTAGCCTCAGCTCTGGGCTCTTGTGCTGCAAATAACTGTGCTCTCCTGCATACCAAGAGGACCTTGCTGCGTCCCAGGAAAACGAATCTCTTTTGGTGTTCACTGTGCTAATTGCATCCACAGCGGAGGCAGAGCAAACATCTTTCCCTCCTGATTTGCATTATGCAAAACCTTAATCTCCCCAAGTTTCCTAAAGCCTTGTGAATGATTCACAGCCTTCCAATGCCTGGAACAGCACCGCTCGATCTGCTCATCCATATAAATTAGATTTACCAGGAAAATAAAGGAGGCTCAATACTATAAACTATTGGGAATGATGACCCCCGAGTGTGGATGCCTCATAAATTTGTGTCTTCGGGGGGACAATGAGACTGCTGATCACACACATATTGCTAGATTTATCTCTTTGGGGGCTATTATCGACATGAAGAGCCATTGGGAGCCACTGTGCTGTCTGGGAAAGGGGCTGGCCCTCCCTGAACTGGCAAAAGTGGCCTAAAGAAAGCCACCTTCCTTTAAGAGGCCACAAGCACAGGGCTAGGGGTTGAATCAGCAAGAGCATGTGTCAGGCTGACTTTGAAACCAGCTGTGTTCAGTCTGTGACACTGAGTAGGTGATGATGTCCTTTTCCCACCTCTGCTCCCTCACTTCCTGTTGGGGATAATGAAACCTTGGAAAGATTGAGAACTAAAGGCAGTCCCAGATGGAATCTTTGTTGGGCATCCTCAGGGTGCCAGGTCCCTGGTCCTCACTCTAGGAACTTGTGAGGACCAAGCTATACCGGGCCCCAGACTTCCAGAAAGCTGACTGGATGGGCTCAGACAGTGATAGCTTCCATGGTGGTGTCTGGGGAGAGGGATGGTAACATTAGCCAGATAACAGGCTAACCCAAGGCTGCGCACAGTGTGCAGGTGCACAGGCCCTTTTAACAAGCTGTCCCAGATGCTGAAGCTGTCAGTGCCCTAAGCATGCTGCCCTGGTAACTAGAAGCTCTGTGTTAGGTTCAGATGTCGGGCATCAGATCACGACCTCTATTATTATTGTTGCATGGTCATTGCACAGATGGGAAAGCTGAGTCCTACCCTAGAATCTAAGTAAGACACCTTAACAGACACACTCAGTCCTCCATCTCTGGTCCCCTAGAGTAGGACTGAATAGGGGAAGGCGGTTGACGCATTTATTAGTGTTTAAACTAATACCTCTCAGCCGGAAGCTTCCACCATGTACTGCCTCACAGTAAAGATCAGGGTCTCTGCAACCACAGTACGCTTCCACAGAGACCTTTTGCTGGGCTCTGCCAGGGACTTCCTGCTGGGCTTTACCCAGACTTCCTGCTGGGCTTTACCCAGACTTCCTGCTGGGCTTTACCTGTGCCTTCCTGCTGGGCTTTACCGGTGACTTCCTGCTGGACTTCACCCGGACTTCCTGTGCTTTGCCCACAAGGAGGCCTGGAAGAAGACTGTGGAGCTAGAGGAGGCAGGCAGGATTCGCATTTCCTGTCTGCTTCTTCCTGCTTCTGTTATTCCCATCAACACCACAGCAGCCTCTCAGACATGCCACATCCTCAACCAGCCCTGCCCCCCACTCAGATGCAGAAGGTCCGGTTGCCCTACCTGCTGGAATGTAGGGGTTAATATGCTATTTTCTAGAAGTGTCACTAATGTTCCTCCTGAAAGCGTGGCTTGCAAGCCCCCTCTGCACTGTATGAGGACAGTCATAAGCAATTTCCAGACTGGGGAGCATGGCTGTGCTCCATGCAACTCCTTTTACAACGCGTTCAGTCTAGCCCTAGCTGCCCAAGCACATAGATAGGGGTTCGCCTTTGTCTCAAGAAGATACTCTATGTGTTTGCATCTTCGCTTGTTAGGTCTGAACAGCCACATGTTGCTGACCCAGTGGGCCAGTGTGATGCTCACACAATAGTAAGATACAGAGCAGGAGAGTCCGCAGAGGATGAAGCAGGAGGGCAAGCTCGAACCACTGGCTCCGATGGGTGGGCACAGAACATTTAGACCTTCTAAGCTGGTCCAGAGAGGACGATGCCACAGCTGCCCATGAGGTGTCAGCGAGTATGTTGACGGGCAAAGTAACACCTCTGGACTTTGCCACCTGACTGGATGTAAAGTCAGTCTCCATGAGCCATCTGCCTCTCCACAAGCCAAGCACACAAGTTAGATGGAGTGTGGTGAGGTTCAGCACTGGGCATCTCTATGGGGGTGCAGAGCAGATTGGAAGCAAGTTGTTGGATGCACCCCATCTCCTACACCTTTGAACATCTTCCTTTACATGATTTGAGGGACACTGTGATCTTGACTGAGTGGGCCACCAACCAAGTGGACAGAGACACTCTCCCCTTCATGAACTAACTACTAAATTCAGAATATCTGGGTCATCCAGATGACTTAGCGGGTAAAGGGACTTGCTGCCGAGCCTAACAACCTGAGTTTGATGCCTGAGACCCACAGGGTGGGAGGAGAGAACTGACTTCCACATTCAGGCAATGTGTGCACTCACAAACACACACACATAATTAAATGTGATGTTTAAAAACTGAAATCGGGCTGGGCGGCAGTGGCACACGCCTTTAATCCCAGCACTCAGGAGGCAGAGCCAGGCGGATTTCTGTGAGTTCGAGGCCAGCCTGGTCTACAGAGTGAGATCCAGGACAGGTACCAAAACTACACAGAAAATGCCTGTCTCAGAAAAAAAAAAACAAAAAAACAAAAAAACCACAAAAACAAAAACAAAAAACCCTGAAATCGGAATCCCTAGCAAGTGCCCCAGATAAACACGTTCCTCAGTCCCACGGAATGCACTGTCCTTCAGCATTCCCACACAAGCTCCCCAGCCTTCCCTACTGTTAACTGCAAACTGTTGCAACTATTCAGTGCATGGTCTCTGTCATCGTCCAGTCCCCACCCCCACCCCCGGCCCAAGCCAGACACTGTACCTGTCCCTGGTGCATGTGCCTGTGGCCGGTGACAGGTGAGTGGGGCTGGAAGGGAGGACAGGGTTCCTTACAAGGGTGATAGGAGAAGGCTGCTCCAACTTGGCTCCTGGTTTCTTTTCTACATTCACATGATTTCTAGTGTGCATTGTGGGGTGTGTGCTTAGTAAATATTCTTTGTATGAATAAATGCACTGTAATGTTAAGGGACAGCATATGATACATTCCCTTCCTTTTGCTTTGTTTTTAATTTTTTTTCATTGTGGTTTTTCGTATGTGTTGGTGTTTTGCCTGCATGTATGTCTGTGTGCCGTGTGCATGCTTGGTGCTTGCTGAGACTAGGAAGTGGATCTCCTGAGACTGTGTCTTATTTAGGGTTTATATTGCTGTGAAGAGACATCTTGACCATGGTAACTCTTATAAAGGAAAACACATAATTGGGGCTGGCTTACAGTTTCAGAGGTTTAGTCCATTATCATCACAGCAGGACATGGCAGCATGCAGGCAAACATTTTATTGGAGAAGGAGCTGAGAGTTCTACATCTTGATTTGCCAGATTTGAGATTATAAGACCCCAAAGCCTGCCTCCACAGTGACACACTTCCTCCAACAAGGCCACACCTCCTAATAGTGCCACTCCCTGTGGGCCAAGCATTCAAACACATGAGGCTATGGGGGCCATCCCTATTCAAACCACCACAGACTGGGAGTTATAGACAGTTGTGAGCTGCATGTTAATGTTGGGAATTGAACTCAGGTCCTCTGGAAGAACAGCCACTGCTCTTAGCCACTGAGCCGTCTGTCCAGCCCATTTATTCATTTTATTTATGTGTATATGTATGTGCCTTCTTGAGTTGTGTGTGCACTATATGCTTGTAGTACCTGCAGAGACCAGAAGAGGGCATCGGGTTCCCCATACCTGGAGCTATAGGCAGTTGTGAGCTACTATGTGGGTTCAGAGAACCAATCCCGGGTCCTCTGCACAACAAGTAAGAGCTCTTCATTGCCAAGCCATCTTTCTAGTCGCTCCCTTTTATTTAAATTTGAAATAAAGCCTTTCCTCAGTTAAGCCTCATTGAAATATGCCAGTGGCCCTGTCAGAGGAGCAGCAGGTGGTAACTGAAGTTCAAGGTGTCAGCCCACCAGGAGGAAACTGATGGGTCAATCTGGGACAGGCAAGGCCCAGAGACCACAGATCCTGGAATGTCTTTTGCTTCTGCTGTGCCTTTACATGTTTGCCCCTGCCATCTTCCTCTGGTATCTGGCATGGTGTGAATGGCTGTGGGGAGATCCCCACTGCCTGTGATGTAGTGTGTTTATCTCATGGAAACATCCTGTTCTACTGGACATTTTTACCTGTGGATTGTGAAGATGATTCCTCCCTAAGCTGTATTGTCTAATTGATAATAATAATGTTAGCTTACACAGAGTTTTGATGAATAAAAATAAATACAAAAAAATGTCACACAGCAAGGGCCTATGAGTTTTACCTAAGGAGCGGCATAGATCACAGTTTAGGTTAATGATTAAGGAAAACAATTGAGTCCCCAGGAGCCAGGGTGGCTCTAATTCTCTTAATGCTAAACAAGGGAGTCATAGGTTTCAGTGTGCATCATTAGCTGAAACAAAGCCTTAAAATAACTTCAGGTTAGATCAGATGTTTTGATAATAGCTTTAACATGAAAAACCCCAGAAAACAATCTAAAACTCACAAGGACACATAGCTGAGTTACAGATTCATTAGGTTAGGGTCAAAAATACACAGCAGCCCAATTGTTGCTAGCTGACATACTTTCCTTGCTAGGTTTGGTTGGTGTTCAAAGGTGAAGATTAATTCCTTGTGCCCATATTTTTTTTTACCTCAGTCTCCTAATATAAGAAACTATTGATGAGTGAGTATGCACCCTAAAGATTTAAAGTGAGCTGACTGATTCTTTTTCATATATAAAAGTTTAGGTTTGTGATTCCTTTAAGATTCTTTATAAGATTACCTTTCAAGATAAGTAATAAAGTAATTGGCCCTTTCTTTGTAACTGCAAAACTGCAGCCTGCCAGTAAAAACCTGGCTGAGAAGAGTACTTTCTTGCTCACATGGTTAATCTATAACAAGTTGCTTGGACATGAATGTATGTGGGTTCTTGGGACAATTTGTTTTTCACCTGTAATATGTAAAATGTTTAATTATGAAAGGGATATGGAAAACATGCTGTTTTTTGCTGTTTGTTTTGTATTCATTGTAATTATTGACTTGCAAAACAGAATGTAACCACATGGTAATTTCTATATTGCCTGAAAGATTTTGCTGGGGTATATAGCTGTAAGAAAAAGAATAAAGATGGAGTTTAATGAATGAAAACATCAAGAATGAGAGTTAGAAGGAAAACATCAAGAATGAGAGAAGGAAATCTCCAGGAAAATAAAGAGTAGAGAATACAAAAGAAGAATAAAGAAAAGGTCTGAAGGAAACCATCAAGAGAGTATGTGAGTGTATTTTTCCTTTACCCCCTCAGATAGAAAAATCTAGTATGTGCCAACACCAAGGATTCCTTTTGGCCCCTGTGCTGCTGGAGGCTGGTCCCCTAGGCATCATTAGCTGTCTTTGTCCTCATAGGCAATGTCTTGGGCTTGACAGGATGTGGCCAGCTAGAGGCCAGGTAAGGGGCTGATACCCTAAACCACCACGTTTGAACACACAGTCTCTTAGATCAAGCAGACACTTAGTGTGGTGGTTTGACTAAGAATGACTCCCACAGGCTCATGTATTTGAATGCTTGGTCATCAGGGAATGGCTCTACTTGAAAGGATTAGAAGGATTAGGAGGTGTGGCCTTGTTGGAGGAAGTGTGTCACTGGGGGTGGGCTTTGGGGTGTCCAAAGCCCAACCCAGGTCCAATGTCCCTCTCTTCCTGCTTCCTGATGATCCAGATGTAGAACTCAGCTACTTCTCCAGCGCCATGTCTGCTGCGTGCTGCCATGCTCCCTGCCATGATGACAATGGACTAACCCTCTGAAACTGTAAGCAAGACCTCAATTAAATGCTTTTCTTTATGACAGTGATTCTCAACCTTCCTAATACTTTGACCCTTTAATAAAGTTCCTCATGTTGTGCTGACCCCCCAATCATAAAATTGTTTTTGTTGCTACTTCATAACTGTAATTTTGCTACTGCTATGAATCATAATGCAAATATCTGTGTTTTCCAATGGTCTTAGGTGACATCTGTGCAAGGGTTGGTCAGTCCCAAAGGGGTCACAACCCATAGGTTGAGAACCACTGCTTTATAAGAATTGCCATGGTCATAGCGTCTCTTCACAGCAATAGAAAAGACCAAGAAACTTAAGAATGGTGGCTAGATGGTGGATTAAAAGCAGGTAGTCATTGCTTCTAGAGGGCTCTTCTAGAACCATCCACTTATGTTGACACTGGCCACATGTTGCCTTCCCTCTGTCTCTTCTACGTTGTACTAAAGGTAAGCCTGTCACCTCCACCAGCAGATTTCTGCTGTAAACTAATGCAGTTCTGGAAATCAACAGTCAGCAGCCATGAGTATGGGGGTTCCAACCGTCCAGTCCAGGCCTGATTGCAAATTCAGCCTTGCCCTGCTGGCCTACCCATGGAGGCAGCTTCTTCCCCAACAGCCACTGTGACTCAGTGGCAGCACAGATACCTGTCAGAGGGCCGTGTGGGCCGTGCAGTGGACATCAGTACTAACCCAGTAGCTACACTCACCCTTCAGCTCCAGTTCAACCCCAAAGCAGCCCTGTATGCAGCTGAGAGCCACAGCCAAGAGCTCAGGCTCCCTGGCCCCAGGACACGAATCCTGGTGGACTCAAGCCAGAGACTCTCCACCTTGTCTGACCCTACCACCTCCCAGAGAAGTGTACTTAACAAGTCTCCACTGCCCTGAATTGAAAGCCTTAAATAATTAACCTATAGCGTGGCGCACCCACTTAAAAGCTCATTAGGGCGCCCTAAGTGGATCATGAGAAGGAAATAAAAGGGCGATCATTTGCAATGAAATACATCATCTTTCACTATGCAAACGAGCAGTAACAGACATGGGGCTCCTAGGCCCTGCTGCCCCAGGAAGTAAGTTCCAAAAGAAGAGAAGTCAGAAAGTTAGGCATGGCTAGACACAGAAGGAAGGAACATGGAGGTAGCCTTCGGGTAGAATAGCATACTCAGGGCTAGAAAGATGGCTCAGTGGATAAAGGACCCGCTGCCAAGCCAGACATGAGTTCAGCCCTGGGACCCTCACAGTGGAAGGAAAGCACCAATTCCTCCAAGTTGTCCTCTGAGCTCCACATGACACACACACACACACACACGCATGCACGCACGCACGCACGCACGCACACACACACGCACACACGCACACCACACATATATTTCCAATTCATCTCCAAGAGCTGGCCAATTCTACTTTCTCTGCAAGCCACAGGAAAGGCACCTGTGTGGTTCTGGATGAGGGGCAGTAGAAGAAAGCAGGGGTGCTCTGAGAGGTGGCCTGGCTTGCATACAGTGGGTGTGGGAGAAGGAACAATGTGTCTGGAGCGGGGGAACATCTATGGATCTGAGAACCAGCTGACCGGGACCAGCAGCCAGCTCTCCCGGATGAGCCGCAAGCACTTGTGTGTGTGAAGTCCGTTGTCCTTATGACTTAGCTACTCCTTCTGGAATTCTCTTTAGCTCTAATTCAAGAATATCCCCCTCCATGACAGGTAGGTCCCTTGCTCATTTCCATAATCCCCACAGTTTACTGGGTCAAGACCTGGCGTTTACAGAGTAACAGACCTGGGCCCATCGCAGGGCTGTGTGTGTGATGTGTATCAGGCCCAACTACAGAGGTGACTTGCACAGTGGCAGACTCAGGGGAGGTGGCTGAGCAGATGTCACTGCTGACCCAGGAGTGTTAAGAGGATCTCTTGGTTCTTGTCTTCTTTAATAATAATTTTTTTAAAGATTTATTTATTATGTATACAACATTCTGCCTCCATGTAACCTTGCACGCCAGAAGAGGGCACCAGATCTCATTATAGAAGGCTGTGAGCCACCATGTGGGTGCCGGGAATTGAACTCAGGTCCTCTGGAAGAGCAGTCAGTGCTCTTAACCTCTGAGCCATCTCTCCAGCCCAGTTCTTGTCTTCTTTAAGGAAAGAATTCAGTCAAGAGATGTAGACAGTTGGAGCAGAGTTTCCATATCAAAGCAAACACTCTAAAGAGAGACTGGGGGAGGGGGGAGCTGCCCCAAGGTTCAGGGTTACAGAGTCTAAGAATGGTTTCATGAATATTTATGAAGTGGGAGGCATATTCATGGAGTAAGGTGACCCTTGGATATCCATTTTAGGGTATTCTTCCCACAATCCTCTGAAAAAGCCCACAGGGAGGTATTGAACCCACAACCAGAGTAATAGTATAATGCCGTCAGATCTTTGAGGGACATAGACCCTTCCGCCCATACACACTGCACACATGTGGGCCAAGGTCCCGGAGACTCAGCTTCTCACATAGTAACAATCTAACAGCAGCTTCATGGATGTTTAACCACAAAGAGGGGGGCATGGCTAACTCCTCACCAACCCAGGATCAAGCACTCCCTTCCCTGGATCCAGGGATGCCTTAGCTGTCCTGTATTTCCATGCCTCCCCAAGGGCCCCTGTGCCCTAACCACCCCCGCCACCCTCATCATCGCCTTACAGTCTCATTATTGGGGTGATGTCCCTGGATTTAAACATTGTGTCTCTAGACATTCCTCATTAAGACCTGAATATCTTGTCTGGGAAGAAGTAATACATATTCATCAGAATAAATAAATTCCCCATCAGCTCTCAGATGAGGGAAGCTTTGAGAAGGAAGGGATGTGAAGTAGGCAAGTTTGAGCTGAGTCTACTCATAGGGCCAGAATGAGCTTTCTATGCTCGTGTGTGTGTGTATGTGTGTGTGTGTGTGTGTGTGTGTGTGTGTGTACATCTGTTTGTATGGGGGTATGGGCATATGTATGTTGAGTGTGGTAAATGCATGTGTTTATGAGTACTTGTTATATGTCTGTGCACACGTGCATGCAGATGCATGTGTGTCTGAGCATGTGGAAGCCAGAAATCAATGTCAAGTATCCACCTTTATCAGTTTCCACCTTATTTTTTGAGACAGGCTTGGTGTTTGAAACTGGAGCTCACCAGTTCAGTCAGACTGGCTGGCCAGTGAGCTGAGGGAATCCACCAGTCTCCGCCCACTCCAGCACCTGTGGTTTTTTTACAGCAGTGTTGGGGATCCACCCGGGGTCCTTGTGATTGCGTGGCCAGCGGGGCCATCTCCCTGCCCACTGAGCGAGCAGTTGTTCCTACATCCATCCCCTCGGTGGATACTGGCTGTCCTGTGGGCCGGGCACTGCTTTGTTCTGGCTCTGTGGAGTTGACCTTTGCTCTAGTTTCCTTTCTCTTGCTGTGATCAAACCTGACTGCAAGCAACTTAGGGAAGAGAGGGTTTATGTTAGCTCACAATCCCAGGGGATCCTCTCCATTGCTGTGTGGACCTCAGAATGACAGAAGCTTGAGACAGCCGCTTGTACCACATCCACAGTCAGAAACATCACACCTCTGAGGGCTAGGGATACTGAGGGGCTGGAGTGAGCTATGGAAGCTTGTAAACGCAGCACAGACAGGAATATGCACAGACACCCAGGATGCGGCCATGCATGTACACACACACACACACACACACACACACATACAAGTTCACCACACACTTGCACATGTGTCCCCATTGAGGCCATTGTTCACTAACTGCTGTGATGCACACAGAGCCCCTCTCTTCCTGCAGCAGACAGAATCTTCTGGAGCTGCTGTACAGACAGAACAATTTCCCTCTCATCAAAAGGGCCAGTTTTCTCTCCCTTCTCACAAAGGAAAGACCCAAGATGTCACCCCTAGAAGAAGCAGCTGGAAGGCATGGGGCTCCCCAGCTGTCCTGGTGATCCCATGCTCTGGAAAGGAGAGCAGAGTGGCCAGTGCCACCCTGTGCACGACAGAGCCGAAACTAGCCACCATGTGCCAATGGGCTCTTGGGCAACTGCCCAGTTCTCTTACTGAAGCTCTCGATGTCGACGATGGCCAGGCCCCAGGAGCAACTGTGGCAGGAGCGTGTTGAGCCTGTGACATTGTCGGTTCGTCGGGCTGGGCCTCAGCTTGCTGAAAGTCACAGCTCCTCTCAGAATTCACCTCCTCTCTCGGTTGGCCAACTCCTTGCCTTCCCTGCAGCCAGCCAAGAGCAAGGGTGAAATTTGAACCCAGGAACTTCTACTTCACGTCAGGCTCAAACTCAAGTCATCACATCCAGCCTGAGGGTGCCACATGGGGAGGGCAGCATCTCACTTCCCGTGACTGTGATCCCGAGTGCCCATGCTGAGGAGAGGTGATGCCCACTGGTCCTGGTTCTATGTGGCCCAGCACATTCCAGCTCCTGTGTTCTCAGCCTGGCCTCCTTCATGCTGTCTTTGGCCTAAGTACAGCAGACCGTACGCGAAGCAGACTCACCATTCCATCTCCAATGGTATCAGCGGCCTCACTGTGCTTCCCTGGGGGTTCTGGGTAGAGAGCAGATAATCAGTTCTACTTACGAATACCTGGAAGACTTCCCCAGGGCCAAGCCTGCATGAGTGGGCCTCCCTCTCCCACTTCGTTCGTTCCCGAACGAACGATCCCTGCAGCGACAGGATGGACCTCCAGCCATGATGAAGAACTGTCGGTCACTGCATCCCCATGATATTCACAAACTGTGCACATGATTCAGCCTTCAGCCTGCACCAGCCCCACAAGGAAAGCACTGCAGGGGAAACTGAGGCACACAGAAGTCAAGCAGCTGACCCAGAAACCCAGGCTTGGGAAGTCCAGGGCAGAGCTCATGGGCTTCAGGCAGAGGCCAGCCCTCTGCCACCCCTCCCTGACCTGCTGAGCACCTGGGGTCGTGTTTCCTGAGCCTGCCTGGTTCTCATTTCCTGAATGGCACCACTCTCAGTCTCCACAGCCCGGCTCTGCTTGTCTTCATGTTTAAATACAGGGTATCCTGGGTCACCTTGTACCATCCATTCTGCTCTGGCCAGCAGAGCTGGGACAGGATCAAGGCTCTGGACCCAGATGCCAGGTGCTTAGTTCTTGATTCTGAGGCTTCTTAACCATGGAGGCCTGGGCCGAGTTCTGTCACTGTCCCCATCTTCCTCCCCAAAGGGCCCCTCTAGGGCAATCATGAGCATTTGCTGAGGGGATATGTCCCACCCATGGATACCATGCCCAGCACATAGTAGGTGTTCAACTAATGCTCACACCCTGTGTCTCCTAGGCCCTAGCAGGACCCTGGATCTACCTCATCTGTTTACTGGGAATAGAGGGTCCCCTGGGGCCCTTCAACTCATCCTTCTGGGCCTCAGCTGTGGGGGACAGAAGAGCTGGAGCAGAGGGTGTGTGGTGATGGCAGGACCCTCCTTGGAGGAAGAGCTGGAGATGGGAGGGCCAGGCCTTGGGGAGTGCCCTGCCAGCTCTGCCAGCCCCCTGTGATGACCCTCACAGACACAGAAATCCATTCTTTCACATACTCAGTCACAGAGGGCCCTGGGAGAAGCAGAGAAAGACAAATTCTTGGTGGGGACAGAGAAGCATGGCCACATAGCCTCAGTGACACTCGCTGACAAGGGGATGTGAGACAGAGATCTACAGAGAGGAGCCTCCGGATTCTTGGGATTGTCTGCAGAGACTGTGCAAAGGCCTTGAACTGAGAGTTCCAAGACCGGTCCTGAGGGCAGAGCAGGGTTGGGACATGAGGATTACAGGGGAGAGTGTGCAGGGCATTGTGGGTGGAGTACTAAACTTCCACGGCAGTGAAGTCTCTAGGAGTTTCTGAGCATGCAAAGGTCGTGATGATGTAGTCACTGGCTCCACATAGGGGAATGGTGGGTCTGGAAGAACATAAGGATTCTGGAATGTTCCAGGCAAGCCATGATGGTGACTGGCTGGGGAGTTGGCAGCAGAGGTGGGAAGGAGTGGCCAGGTTATGGTCAGAGCAAGAGGGAAGGGGGCCTGGGAGAGAAAACAGGCTCCTCAGAAGCCTCCAGAGAGCAAAGAACCTTCCAGAATTTCCCCAGCACAGCATTTTATTGGTCAAAGTGGTTCAATCTCCACTGGTCACTGACAAAAGGGCAGGACTCTGTGACTGGCTTCTGTCTGTGGGTGAGACCACTGCAGAACTTTGGGGGTCCCAGAGAAACTGAACTGCGGATGTGCAGACGGGCAAGATGACTCTTTATATCCAGGCCACTCTGGAAGGCACCATCCGTTCTGGGGGATGACCTCCCTCCCCTCATCTCAGTCCTTCTGGGAATACTCTCACAGAGCCACCCAAACACAGTCTCTTAGTTGATCCCAGGTCCAATCAAGTTGATCCTAAGATTAAAAATCACTCACCATGGGAGGTGTGCAAGGCAGATATCAAAATAACAAAGCTCCCCCCCCACACTTTTGTGATTTTTTTTGAGACAGGATTTCTCTGTGTAGCCCTGGCTTTCCCAGAACATGCTTTGTTGACCAGGCTGGCCTTGAACTCAAAGAGATTGGCCTGCCTCTGCCTCCCGAGTGCTGGGATTAAAGGTGTTCGCTACCACACTGGGCAAAAAAGAAAAGAAAAAAAAAAAAGCCACTTTCTTTTGCAAAGTGACCCACTCAATTCCTTCTTCCATTTTCCTCTCTGCTGGTTCTGGTTCAAGGATTAAAGCCAGCTTCTCCCATGGTGTATCTGGAAGAGAGTCCATGAAACCCAATGGTTTGAGTGCCTCCCATTTGTCATATGTAATGCCCCTGCCTCTGACTTGGAGCTGCACCAGGTACTTATCAATGTGCCATTCAAGCTCATGTGACCATCTGTCCCTTGAGACAGCTGAGCCCATTTTTTTCCTCTGTAGGGTGGGGCCTTGCAGGGGTGGTAAGTGTCCTTCAAGCCACTGAGCAGCATCCCTGACACACAGTGTCTGCGTATGATTCTGAATGTCACAACAGGTCCTTCCAATTAGTTGGACAGTTCGGCTGACTAGAGAGTGACAGTTTCACTGAGAGACTGGCTGGGTCTCCCCTCACACATGGAGAGCAGTGCAGAGAAAGACAGGGACATACTGAATCCCATGCCACGTGGGGAATCTCTACTTTCAAGTCACTCCTGAACACCCCCTCCCCCCACTTCCCCAACGCCTGCCTCTAATACTGGAGCAGCCAGGGGACCCTGACTCAAGACAGCTTGGCCCACACCGCCACCTAGTGGCCACAGTTCTAAGTGATTCCAGCAGGAGGGGGGACTGGGGAAGACAGTAAATGTGTTAGCATCCCTCACAGGCACCTCTATAGTTGACAGAGATCCTTATGTTCTCATAGACACTGACGGCAGAAAGACAGAGGGCAAAGGAGAGAAGAGAACGGAAAACAGAACCGTGCCCAAAGACCCGCCACAGGACAAAGAAAACCAGAAAGGGAGGGGGGGAGAGTTGAGTGTGTGTGTGTGTGTGTGTGTGTGTGTGTGTGTGTGTGTGTACAGGAACAAAAATAATGACAAAAAAAAGACCCAAAGGGAAAAAATGTAGAGGAACCAGTGAAAAATGCTTATATGGAGGTCAGCCAGGCAGCAGGTCTCTTTGTCCAAACAATATCAGCGGCACCTTCAGGCTGGCGCTGTCCCCAACACAGGCACCCAAGGCCAGCTAGGCTCTGTGTCTGAAGTCCCTAGGAGGGACCCACTAGGCAACTGTAACCCCGGGGCAGTCCACGCTCCTTGGTGCCCCCTGCTGGACAGACTGGGCTCTACATGCCTTCAGAAAGTGACTTCAGGGCCAGACGGTCCTGAGGGCAGTGTGGCATCTATATTGTTTAAAAATGGAAACCGAGCCTCTGAGAGAGGTGGTGACATCCCTCCCAGCAAGCACCGGGGCTGCCAGGTCAGGAGGACAGGCAAGAGTGTTGACCTCTAAGGTCATAAGACAGGCCCTCCCAGCCTGCTGACAGCCCCACAAGACAGAAACGCAGGCAGCCGCACCCAGCCACGTCAGGTGTGCAATTTACGATCCCGGCTCTTCCCGTCAGAATCAGGAATGGATGTGACTGGCTCAAAATCACAGACACTCTGCCTCTGGTCCTCCCTGTCTCACTTCTGGGGACCTTCTGTCCGCAGATCCCGGGGCCGGATTCCTGTGTACACCTCAGACTCCCTGGCAACTCCAACTGCACACAAGTGACAGCTTAGTGACTGTCCTGAAATCCAGGCGCTGGCTTCAAGTGATCCCGAAGATGCTATCGCATGGCCTGAAACCCTCACAGAAGCCCTCAGAGAGTTAAACACTGTGGGGTCATTTGAAACTGGACCTGAGAAACAAGGTCACCTCTCAGCGGGACCCAGTGGCCTTCAGAGTAGACCAGGGACAGGTGCGGACGGGGGAAACACTGTTTCCAATGTGTGGGAAGTGAGGGAAGAAATCGGGGTAGAGAAGAGGAGGAAGGGAGAGGGGAGGAGGGGGCATTCAGGGCTGGCCAAGGCCTGCAGGTCAACTTCAGTCCAAGGAGCGACTGGCTTGGCTGGGCCTACAAATCCTGGCACCTCATGAAGACCCCCTCAGCCTAAGCAGATGAAATACCCACAAGCAGTGTGGGACCCACCTAGGCCCAGGCCTGTGTGCAGCAGGGATGTTCTGGTTGGCTTATGTGGACTCTGTTGTGATTGGCATGTTTGTGGCCAGCTTGGATTCCAACTGCCTCACTGCATTTTTTTTTTTAAGATTTATTTGTATGAGTGTCTTGCCTGCAATGTACATCTGTGTACCACATGTGTGTCTGGTGTCCACAGAGGCCAAAAGAGGGTGTCAGATCCCCTAGAACTGGAGTTACAGACAGTTGTAAGCTGTCACGTGGGTGCTCTGGAAGAGCTGTCAGTGCTCACATTGCTAAGCATTATATCCTTCTGGGGTCTTTGATGTAGTTGAAGACTAGATAGTTACAATTTTATAAAAGATAAATTAGACATGAAACTTTAGACTCACAAATATAGGATAGATGATAGAATATTTCCTTTAAACTTGCCAAATACAAATAGACTAGATATTATAACTGTAATTCTTGCTTAGTAACTGTTCTATTATATGTAATTTTACTATGTTAAAGCTAAAACCTTCCTTTTTGATTAGACAGAAAAGGGAAAGTGCTGTGGGATCTTTCTGTATGCTGTGAATATGTGTGGCTCCCATTGGATAATAAATAAAGTTGCATTGGCCTATGGCAGGGCAGGATGGAGCCAGGCAGGAAAATCCAAGAGACACAATGAGAGGAGAAAGGAGAGTCAAGAGAGACGCCAGCTGCCGCCGAAGGAGCACCAAGATGCCAGCAGACCAGTGACCCACAGCCACATGGCAACATACAGATGAATAGAAATGGGTTAAGTTGTAAGAGCTAGATAGCAAGAAGCCTGACCCATAGGCCATATAATTTACAATTAATATTAGGCCTCTGAATGATTATTTTATAAGTGGCTGCAGGACCAAGGGGCTGGGTAGGATACAGGAACTTTCATCTACACTAAGCCGTCTCTCCAGGCCATAAGTGAGGACCTTAACCTCCACTTTTGCTCAGATCTAATGTCTCAGCACTGGGACAGACAAAAGGTTCGTTGATACTCTGTGGACTTGCTCTGACCCATGGAAAACACCCAGGACAGGGAAGGAAACTTCTAGAAAAATACCAATTACATTTCTCTACTGTCAACAATGAATTCAAGAGCTTAGAACCCAAAGGAAGGTTGGGATGCAATACAAACCTGTTATCTGTGCACAGCAGCTGTCTTCGTTCCTTAGGAGGGAAGTGATGCACAGTGGTTCGCGTTGTTGGCTCAAGGCCGCGGAACTCCAGAATCCAATTGTCTTAGGTTAGTTGTCTGAGCTGGAACCCATCCCATGCCACTCACCACCAAATAAGCAACCACACCTTATTTGTATTATATATTGACTTTTAATAATAATAAAAAAATCTATCATGAATTTAATGAAAAGAATCTGTACATTTAAAATAAGCCAGGCATGATGCCCTGGCCCTCGGGGCCCTTCCTCATCCCCCTCAGCAGGGTTAACATGGGGCCTCGATTCTCTGGACAAACGAAACTCATCAACAAAGCTGACTCTGTAGCAAGAGAAAGGTAGCTCCTGGGGACCGAGGAGACCATACTCCCCAACCCAGCCTTACAGCCAGCCAGAGGTGACAGGATCCTCTCCCTCCTCCACGCTAGCATTTCTCTCTAGATGTCCAGAAGTTGGGGATCAGACAAACAGCCGAGGGGTCCCTATGTGCAGCCCCCGATCCAGAATGTAGACATCAGGTCCCTAACTCTGGTTCTCCAGGAAGTCCCAAATGCCCTGCTCTGAGGTGAAAATGACGACACAGCCCAGCCCTAAGCCAGGGCTCGGTCTGGCCACCTCTCAAACCCTGCTCCAGTCATCCAACTGTAAAGCCCAACACGGGCCAGATGCTGGGTGCTGAGGCGGGGGAAGGAGGCAGCGGACCCTGTGAGCCACATCTCATGACTTTAAGATTTTAAAATGGAAATAACAACGTCTTAAACTTTTTCAATAATTTAGTTTCTTTTGTTTTTTTTTTTGTTTTTTTTAGTAGAACTGAATAAAGTTGCTGATACTACTTTACATTGGTCCCATTAGGCAATATACTTTTTTCTGAAATTTAAAATGTCAAAGACATAAAACTTAGGGGAAGGAGAAACTCTTGACAACACTAACAATAACGATAAGAAAAAAATACAAAATATAAACCACAGAGTTGTTGCGCCATATAAATTAACATCAGAGCCAATCTGGTGCCCAGAGCTGGCAGCTCAAATTCCGATGGTGGTGGGTCATGTTGGAAGCCAGCAAGGCTCTCAAGTGTCCACGAGGTGATGGCTGCTCAGCCCAGTGTCCTCTCCTGGCAGAGGCTAGGCTGTCCCAAGTCTGCTGAGCTGGTTAGTAAGGGGTAGGGGGCATGTCCAGAAGCTTCAGCCAGGACAGGAAACAGGCACCGTCTCCAGGAATGTGGACCTGGGAGGAGCCCCAGGTTCAAAGTGCAGCTTTGCCATCTGAGGAGCTGGGTCTACAGGCCTCCAGCTACCGGACCCTGTGACCGTTCCCTGTGTAGGGGACTTGGGTGAGTGTAAGCGTCCAGGCCCCAGCTACATTCATGAGCTCTGGGGCCCGAGCAGCCCTCAGGCTTTAGGCAGAAGTATGGAGAGCCTGCCAGCCCAGGGGTGATCAGCCAGTCTGGGGAGGGTATGTGCACAGAGGCTTGTCCTGGACGGTGACAGCAGGGTCAGCTGGTCTCGACACAGCTGTGGCAGAAGCCTCAGGTCACCTGTGGCCCCTCCGTGTCCTCTCACATCGCAGCTGCAGAGGCAGTGGCCGAGCAGGGGGCATGTCGGTGTTCAGAGGTCTCCATCCACTGGAGGCTGGCAGAGGCGGTAGAGGCTGGCAGGGGGAGGCAGAGAGCATGAGGAAGGGCCGAGTGGCCGCCACATGTGGCTACTTACCCTTTATCTATTGGGACAAGTAATTCACACCCAGAAAAATACAGAGAGTGACAGATAAGTCCTGAAGCTGTCCTTGTCACCGTGTCCCCTTCTCAAAGACAGATGTTGTCCCTCTAGAGCAGTGATTCTCAACCTGTGGGTCGCGACCCCTCTGGGAGTTGCATATCAGATTTTTACGTTGCGATTCAGAACAGTAACAAAATTATAGTTGTGAAGTAGCAATGAAGATAATTTTATGGTTGGGGGGTCACCACAACATGAAGTATGTTATTGCAACATTAGGAAGGTTGAGAACTATTCTAGAGGCAGGCAAGGTGTTCCAAAATGTATTTGGATGCTTATAGGGTACAGACATGGGACAACAGCTCTAAGTTTCTCCCCATCTTACAGGTTTGGGGCCTGTCTGCTTGTAGCCATGACGGCTCCTTGGTTTTGGAAGGGTTGCAGAAGAGGGACACTGAGGTATGCCTTCAGTGAGGGTGTGCTGGGCTTCAAGGAGAGGCAGCCGTGGACAGGGATGATTACAGGGGCAGGGAGGCCAGAGAGGAGGTCACTGTGGTGACTTGGACAATGACACAGTGGTGAAGAGTTAAATGTCTAGGCCTACGTTGTCTGGGGTCAGCATTCCAGCTCTTGCTGTGTGGCCTCCAGCAAGATACTGAACATCTCTGGGCCTCTGTGTGCTCGCCTGCTGATGGGGATCGCCCACAAGAGGGTGGGCGGCACTGTTCCCGAACAGGCCAGGTGCCATAAAAGCATGAAGATGAGCTGGGAGCAAGAAAACATGGCAGGCAAAAAAAACCATGAACGGGCCTCAGGGAAGACAACAGTACACCAAGACCCTGATCAGGAACACACTGGGGTTCTGTGGGGCACTCTCACTAAAGACACTGCCTGAGCCACTATTTCAAAACAAGGAGTTACTCAGAACTCCTGGGCAGCCACTGGTAGCAGAGCTGGCAGGGACTAAAGAGCCACGACCCCTGGGGGGCCGCAGCAGCTGGCTGCTGAAGATGACAGTAGTCTGTGGCCACGGGACCGGCAGAGTCACCATGAGGGGTGGGGGAGGGAACCCAACAGTCACTCAGGGGCTGGGTAGCAGGTTAGGCCATGGTTGTGGCCTTCCGAGTTACCACAGTGGGGCTCTGTTTGGGGTGAGACCCGGAGCCTTATGCCAAGCAGGCCTTGGCCTTCCTAGGAAGAGGATGGGGGCTGGAGAGGGTGGGTGGGCACTCACCGTGGTGCACCTTGAGGCATTGGGTCCTTGATTCGAAGGTTTTTGGCCAAAATCTCCACTCGGGGACCCTAGAAGGAAAACTGCTGTCAGGCCTGGGCCCTGTGGAGCTCAGGGCACAGGGGGAGGCAGGGAGCTGGGGGGGGTAATAAATGTGAACAGCTGAGACTGAGCAAGGTGTCTGGGGCTGAAGAGGACCAGTCCCAAGATGAACCACATGCCACAGGGCTGAGCTCAGGACCCTTGGCCACAGTGCCCACAGGGGTGGCCTCACCTGCTTGCGCATGATGTCTGTGGCCTGCATGACACACTTGGGCAGCAGCCCGTGACTCCGCGCCAGGATGGCTGCCTGTTCCAGGGACACACTCAGGGTGCTCCTGCAGTGGGTGAAGGAAGAGGTAAGATAATGACCACTTCCTGCCCACCACTTCCTGTCCACCACTTCCGGCCCACCACTGCGTCCCTTCCTCCCACTATATCCCCAAGTGCACACTGCCTCCTCTCAGGGAGGTTCCTGGACCCTCCCATTCAGTCCCCCTGGTCGCCATCACCTCTCATCCCCTCAATGCATGCTACCCACACCCCCCAGGCAGTATCACAAACCAGGGGCTTCCTGGAGCTTTCTACAAGAGCCCCAGGCAGAGGCTCTCTTAGGGGGTCAGAGAGGAGACAGAGGTGTGTGCCTTATGTCTGCTCCTGAGACCTTTTGGATTCTCAATCTCCTCCTCTATCCAGTCTCCCTGTGCCCTGCACCTCGGTTTCCCTAATTCTAACACATCCGGCTTCCCCTGAGACAGTGTGCCATCCCCTGCACTGTAAGACACTCAGCAGTCTCTCGGGCCTCCACAGCTGTTTATCCCCCTCCATTCCTCCCCACAGTCAAAAGGACCACAAATGTCTCCAGACATTGCTGGTATCCCCAGAAGAGCAAAATCACGCCAGTTGAGAATTCTTGGATAGCTTCACACTGGCTTCATAGTTAAAAGGAGCCAGCAGTTTCCCTGGACAATGGCAAGATGACCCACTCATGGTGAGTATCTCCTTTCTGAGTGGGCTAGAATCAGAACAGTGCACAACCCTCCCAGACTCAATGACCTCAGCCACTACATTTCACCAACAGATAAGCCGAGGCCCAGAATATGGGCACTGACACATCCAGATTTGAACCCACCCTCCCACCTCTGTGTGTGAGCCCCCAAATACCCAGAGCCTACCCAGCCCCCCTATGTCCCATCTGGCCTTGGCTCAGGCTCACCGCTGCATGCCGGTGCCACACATGGTGATCTGGCATGCCCCCAGGCGGTAGCAGAGCTCTGAGGAGATGGGGATGAGACCGGCACCTAGGCTCCCAGCAGTTCCAGCTTTGGGGTGCACGAAGGACTTCATGAGACGATAGAGTTCATCCAGGGCATTGATGGGACGTATCAGCTGCAAGAGATGTCACTGGTGTCCAGGAAGTCTGCAGCCCCAAGACTTTCACTGGCCTTCCCTGTCATCCTTGTAATCCAGCTGTTACACAGCTGTCTCCCCCATGTTGCTTTTGGAGCTCAAGAACCATCTGTGGCTCCCACTGCCCTTAAGTTGATGTTTAGCGTTTACTGTTTCAATTCTGACTTTCCAAGATGGCTCTTCCCCTGCCAAGTGCAGCCCCACCTAAGCCTAAGTGGGTAACCTCTTTTATCATCCCTAAACCTGTCACAACTAGCTCAAGTGGCCTCTCCAGAGGACAAGCCCTTCTTTATGCCCAGCCTTCCTCAACCATGTGCATTAGGATGCTCTGGTCTGGAGTCAACAGACTACAAAATCCCCACACTCCTCGGAGCTCACAGCTTGAGCCCCAAGACCAGTTCCTCACAATCTGTTCCAAGTTCAAGGCCTGCCTGGGCCTGGGGAATCAGGCCAGAGAGATGCATTGTGGGTGAGAGGCAGAAACCACTCAGGCCTACCATGATGCAATGGAACTGACCCTCGGCTAGATCTCGGACCATTCCAATCCTCTACTGGCTTCTCTGTACGGAAGCCTCTATTTTACTGTTGTCCTTAGACGGAGGACCAACAAGGCGCTAAACTGAAGAACAGACATGACACTTGCTCTTCCCCAAAAGGCCAAGAAGCGACAAAGCCTCCCGTTTTAACGGAGAATTTTTGATTTCTAAATGCCTGGCAACAACCTGAAGCAAAAGGAATACTGTGTGAATTCACGCTTGGCCTGACAGTCAACACGCTGATCCTTAGGGGTCTCAGCTCAAGAACTATGACAAAGTGCTCATGAGAGAGCCCCCAAGCAAGAGGCCAGCAAGAGCATGTCACCCAAGGAAGTCCTAGGACAGTGGTTCCCACCCTTCCTAACGCTGTGACCCTTTAATACAGTTCCTCATGTTGTGCTGACCCCAACCATAAAATTATTTTCATTGCTACTTCGTAACTGTAATTTTGCTACTATTAGGAATCAGAATGTAAATATCTTTAGGTCTTTAGGTGACCCCTGTTAAAGGATCATTTGACCCCAAAGGGGTTGAGAACCTCTGTCCTGGGATATAGAAGCAAGCTGGCAGGTGCTGTGGGGTTTTGCGGGGGCTTCTGAGTCTGATTCTGTTCAGGGCTGACTCAGCCTGGAATGACCCTGCCCAAGCTTCTTGGAACAGCAGCACACCTGGTCGATCTTCACAGCTGTGGTGCCGGCATCTGTGGGGAGGTTGGACCGTTCCAGGTAGAATGCCCTGAAGGAAACAGACGGGGCTAAGGATCACATGTGGGCGCACACGCACACTCTGGCCATGCCCCAGCCTGGGGTCCCAGCCCTCCGGCTACAGCCCTGCGTCCTCCCCGGACTCTCAGAAGGAAGTCACCGAGTGACTGTGGGCTGTATGTACCAACTGTCACCTCCAGTTGGAAGCAAGAAAGGGACTCTGGCTTCAATGCCACCTCTGACTGCCCTGGACAACATCCCCATCCCCATCCCTGCTTTCTCCTTTCTGAACATCTTCAATTGGCACAAAACTGCTCTGGGTTTACAAGCTTGTGTTTTTTCTCTCCCTCCACATCCTTCTAGATGGGCCAACCAGAAAGCACTAGCCCTTTTAACCAGAGTCCTTGTGATCTGCCATACACAGCAAAAAAGCCACAAAGGATTTAGGAAGAAATTGTCTTGGCTGTGTGTGAATAAATCTTTATTTATACACAAGGGATGGGCTGGATTTGGCAGCCCAGCCTTGACAGAACACATGTTCACAAAGAACTGGACCGATTTCCGAGTGCCAGAGCAGTGCAGGGCCCACAGAAAGTCTCCATGAACACTCTGAGCAAAGGATGGCTAATCAGACAGGCATAGGACAGACAGATGGCAGCAATTAAGGTGTAAATTGTTCCTGGGTCTTATTGCCTAGCAAATGCACGGAAGCTTCATTTTCCAATTGGCAATGGTCACAGGGGACCTGGGAAGAGAGTGTCCCCTCCAGGGAAACCCAGGTCCCTCATTCCCTGCCTCTTGATATTGTAGAGAGGGCTATGAGACAGAACTCAAGAAGGGCCATGGTTGGGAGTCTGGTACGGGGTCTGGTGAAGGTGAGATTGTGGGTGTGTTGGAGTGTAGTTGTGGGAGTGGCTGTAGGTGGCTGGAGTCAGATCTTAGCTGCTTTCCTGGACAAAGTTCTGTCTCCTCCCCTCTCTACTTCTCTCTGGAAGTTTTCCTCAGAGTAGGACCCAGTGCTAGGAGCCCAAGGATCCCATAGCAACCCTTCCTGCACAGGGAGGAATAGGCCAGAGACTAGGCTCATCTGGCTGTGTGACCTGGGGCAGGATGCATGGGCCTCAGCATACTCAGTTGTACAATGGGTTAGCAGCGGCCTCTGTGCAGTGCTGTTGTACCAGGGGGAGTTGGCCTTGCCCATGGCTTTGCGGCATGTGTCCTCATCCCACAGGCTCCCTCCGCAGGCCTCCCCCCAACCCACACCGCCACCCCAGGGCCCACAGCAGCCACCTGAGCTTCCTGTAGTACTGCTGCACCTTCTCCAGGGACTGTGCATTGATCTCCTGCTGCAGCTCTTCCGCGGCCTGACTGCCGGGGGGCGGCGGCCCTTCCACATTCTCCAGAGCTATGAGGGAAGGCAAGGGAGGGTGGGTGCTGGGCCCTAGGGTGCTCAGTGGCCTTGCCCGCCTCCCTCACCAGGTCCCCCAGCCTGGCCGCTCACCTTTTGTGAAGAGCACAGTGTGCAGCCTGAGGCTAGCCCCGCCCTCCAAGCGAGAGGGCAGCCTGGAGAAGTGGAAGCCATCGAGATAGAAGACGACCTTCAGCGCCTGCCTGCTGCCCTCGATGTGATAGAAGACATTGGTGTCTGTGGAGGGTGGGAGGCAAAGCAGGCCAGCTCACTAGAGGCCAGAGGGGAGCCTGGGCAGAGCTGCACCAGAGCAGCACAGGCCTCCTTCCTCAGGGGCCAGAGTGGCACTAGAGAGGGCTAACCTTATACCTCCAGTGCTCTTGACTCATAGGGGTAGCCTTAGACCTTCCTGTCTTCCCAGCCTCAGGGTGGCATGTTGGGACTTCTATGTTTCCACAGAATGACATCTGAGGCCTCCTTACCCCAACATCCCATAGAGGCAGCCTCAATCTGCCCCACCATGCTTAGCTTTGAACAGCCCCACATCGCCTCCAGACCAGCCTGTGATGGCCACCCCCTTCACCTGTTTCCACAGTCCCTGGTTCCCCACTGATTTCCTCTTGGCCCTGACACTGACTCTGTCCCTGGGGAGAGCTGGCCGCAGTGTCTTGAGCCTCCCCAACCCTGTCCTGTGACTCCCTTGCCTGGCAGCTCAGAGCTCCTCTACCTGGCAAAAGCTGTTTAAAAATGGGTCCTGCAGCTTATCAGCGGCCATAAGGAAGACATGGCTGATGAAATGTGACTCAGAGCCTGTACCTATTCTATGCAGGCATCACTAATCAATCACCACTTCTCCCTGAGACCAGTCTCCAAGTCAACTAAAGACTTCCCAAGGTATTTTGTTGTAGCAACAAGAGAAGCAGCTAACACACCCCTCCTTTTCCATTTGCTCCCCAAAGGCTGACTCTAAGACGCATGTGAGGTTTGAAGCACTGGAAACTGGTCAACTTGAGCTGCTAGCCCGGCAGCAGGGGAGAGCCAGGGCGGCTCTGAGCAGCCTGACTCTCAGGGCAGGAAGGGAGAGCTCACTCACTGGCCACAGACGTCTCATCCAGCTGCTTAAAGGAGAAGGTGACGTTGTCCAGCTCTGACAGAGTGACCCAGATGTCCTCCAGCATGGTCCGCTCCTCCTTCTGCAGGGAGAGAATATGTTGAGGACTCAGATGCCACCCTGTCCTGGACCTCCATGGAGATGCCATGCTTCTCACTTATGAGGCTAGCTGGGCTGTGGATGTCCTGAGTGTAAACTCTGTGTGTGACAACATGTGACATCCATCCCACCACTTGGCTTGGCCCCATCTGGGTCAGAACTCATCTCTGCTCTGATTTGCTGTGTGGCCCCAGTAAAGCCACACAAGCACCATCCAAAACCCAGCTAACTCCATGAACATCTGCACTTCCTTTCTTGACCTCTCAGACCTGCTCTGCCCACCTTCCTCAAGGCTTTCCGCATCCTGGTCCCCTAAGTCCTCCAACATGACCCAGGCCTGACAGGCCAGCCACCAGGCCACAGTCTGCCTCCCTCCAGCTTCCCAGCCAACACCCACTTCCGGTCACTTCTCAGCAGGCCAATTTTCACCAGGCCATCCCAGAAGGATTCCTTCTCCATCCAGCCTCCCTCCCCCACCCCCAGAGTCACTTGCTTCCTTTTGAAATTTAGCCCAGGCTACATAAGTCCCCTGCCCTGCAGCTTCTGAGCTGCCTTTTACCTGCAGACCACCCAACCAACCTTGCTTTCCCAGCCCCCTGCCTGCTCCCCTCTGGCCACACAGGCCCCTGCCCCTGCTCAGGGCCTTTGCACATGCTGTTCCTTCCAAGTGTTCTTCCTCAGAGCATCATTCTAGCTGGCAGAGGCCATAGCTCAAAAGCCGCTTCCCCAGAAAGTCTGG
>CABHPP010129795.1:76660-131920 GCA_902168425.1 Peromyscus attwateri | reverse complement strand
CTCTCTCTCTCTCTCTCGTGTGTGTGTGTGTGTGTGTGTGTGTGTGTGTGTGTGTGGTTTGTGGTTTCATTTTACTTTTGTTTATTTGTTTGTTTTGGCTTTGAGACAGGATCTTGTTGCAGCATCCAGGTTGGCCTTCAATGCATGTAACCTAGGCTGGCTTTGAACTCAAGGTCTTCCTGACAGCTGCATACTGTAATGCTAAGCAAAGCTTTCTTTCTTTAAAATTGCCTAAATGCCACATTTTGCATGCAACTTGGAACATAACACTATACCAAGCACAGCACATAACTAAAGCATTATTGGCTCTGGTTACCCAAATGTCTCTGCATACTGTATGCTTACTTCACAAGCTCGGCGCCATTGAGAGCAGTTGGTAATGGAGCTCCCAAGAGTTGCTGATCTAGAGAGGGGGTCACCTAACAGGTGAAGACCGGGCTTGTGTGGTGCTGGGGTGTAATGTCAGCAAGCAACAGTATCTGCAAATGCCTAAGATATCTTCCTTTTTGCACATAAAAAGGCCAGTGTTTCGAAAGAATGAGTGTTGTAGAGATGGAGTGACCTGCCTAGTCTTTTGTTTCTTCTTCCTTAATCCAATGTCTACTAACACTCAGAAGAGGGTTGAGGGTGTGGATGCCATCATGATATATTTTCAGTCTAGGGACCATATTTTACTGGGTTTTCCCTCCATCTCTAAGGTAGCAAGAAGGAAAGATGGCTGCAACCATGTTGTAAGCCTCCCCCCACCAATAATCAGAAAGGACGCAAGCTGGCCACTGAGATGGGAGCTCGGGGGCTCTGGATTCCAGATACTGTTTCCACAACTGCATTCTGAGATGCTTACACCACTAAACTGCACAGATGGTGTACTGAGCGCAGGCTTGCCCAAACCCGGGATTAGAACCGTTTCCTGTATGACAGCTATGTATATGGTTCTCTGACTTTCTAGTTTAGGAAGTAGCCAAGAAAAGTCTCCCCTGGATTTCTAACAGGAACAGTTTGAACATCAATAAATCTAAAATGACCTAAAAAGTACATTTTGTTTATGAATAGCAAAGGAGAAATAAGGAACAATGAAGGCCATCTCATGTGGACATACACAGAAACTTCCAGAACTCTTGAATGAGAACAACCATTTGGGTTTCAGTAACATTCAGTACTTTTGGGAACATCAAGAGAAAAAAAAGGTGTCTAAAGATCTTCAAAATGGAAGTTTGCAAAACAAACTTCACTCCAGGTCAAAAGAAGCTACAAGAACGGTATATATGCAGATAAAAGGCTTCAGGGATCAACCATTGTAGACATGCTAACACATTACAGAACTGTGGAGGCAAGCATACCACACTTCACCTCCAGGTACAGCTACCACAGGTGCTGAACTCTCCCAGTTCCATAACATAGCAGCAGGGTGGGACGCCCCATCCGCCTTCCACGAGTCACTGAGGCTTCTGAGAAAGGTTTAGGCTTCATAAATGAGTCCTTTGTCTTTATTCATTGCTTCTGATCAGCAGCCCCGTTCCTCAGGCTACATCAGCTGTTACTGGATTCTGTGGGTTGTGACCCTCCACAGGAGGCTCTTCCTCTAGACCCCCCTGTACACCCCCTTCCTCTAGGACCAGGTCACGTACACTGTGCTTGGCAGAATACCCCAACTCTTCCTCATCAACAGCAGTTCACTGAAGTTTCTCAAATCTGAGTATTGTCTGTCCTTGACCAGTAGAGCCCATAGAACCCCTCTGGGGATCTTGTCCCCAGGAAGCCCAAGGCCTCATGGAGCATGAAGTATGGAGGAGCTGATCAAGGTGCACACCCTTGACAATGTCAGCTAACGCTTGGGCAAGTGTATATATAAACATCTACCGAAAATGAACGTCTACTGTCTAGTATTTTTCACACAGTCTAAGAAGCAAAGATTGCCCTGAGAAAACCATACTCATTTGGTCTGAAGAATCAGCAGTCAGGTATTAGTGTCTTCTCCATGAGGGTATTCTACTCATGTGCGCGTGCGCGCGCGCACACACACACACACACACACACACACACACACACACACTCACACAAACACACACAAGTGTAAGTTACTCTTTATCTTGTGATGGGTGAAACATTAGCCTGGGGTAGTTAGTTCTGAATTCCAGGAACCTGTGAATGCTGCCTTGTGTGGTCAGTATGATTGCATTAGTGATCATGGAGTCTAGATATGGAAGTTTACCTAGTGAGCCCCAAACAGCATCAGAAAGCATCCTTGCAAATGGAAGGTGAGCTGTATGTGATTTTAGGTGGCTGTCATGTGACTCTGCAATTGGAGGTTGGAGGGATGTGTTGTGACATCAGGAAATGCATCACAAACCATCAGGCAAACCTGCTTCCCCTGTATAGCCTTCAGAAGTCAGCTCTCACTCCAGTGTGCTGCAGTGGGATGACCCTGGGCTTCTGACCTCCTGTTCTAAGGACATTAACTCCTCAGGCCTGTTGCTTTGGGGTTATTCTGGAAGGCGATTTCCGAAGAAGCCTCAGCTCAGCTTCCAGATTCGGCTGATAAGTCTTGCTGCTCAATTTCGCCCCTCTCTGCTTTGGGCTAACAGTTGGACTCCAGCGACTGGTCTTGCTCTGTTGTAAGGGATAACACAGGCCTTCCCCTGGGGCAAGGCATTTTGGGGGAGTGAGATGATTATTTGTGATGAGATGAGTTATTTGGATTACCATTGGATTTCTCCTTGTTGTTCTCTCTACATCCCTCATTGTAGTAAAGATATTCCATAAGAGCCACAGTCTAATTGCTTTTCTCAGAAAATCCTCTTTCAGGCCTTAAAAGCACCCTTGTCCCCAAGTGTGGTCCTCAGGACTTGGAGAGGCAGATCAGCTCTGGGACTTTTCTTTCTCCAAAGTGTTTTCCCTAAGCCCCTGGTCAGGAATCACTCTGCGGGGGAGTGAATGGCTCATTTGTTGATGAGCAGGCCTCTCCCTCCCTGGTGTCCTGGTGGGAGCACTGTGTTCAAGCAGACTTCAAGCCTTCAACTGAGTGTGCTGTGTTACTCCCTCCTGTGCTTAAGGATCTGCCAGGAGGGAGGGATCTGTGGGGCTCAGAGAGCTGTTAGCACACGGTGCTCAGCCCAGATCCTATGCATGTCACTTACTCCAGGGTTCGTGGATTGAACAAACAACATGAAAGCAATTCCCTTCACTTTGCACGAACTGCTACTTTATTGTTTTGCAGATTAAAACATTTAGAAATTCTATTAAAATGGTCATTGCTCTTTGTATCATTATTGTTACCACCCAGTGTTACTCAGTCATTAGTTAACAAATGTCTGGATGGTGTTTGCTGTATGTTAGGGCATGCTGGGAATTCAGCAATCAACAAGGCAGGGCTATTGTCTTCATGTAGCTCCATGAATTCTATATCAATCAAACAACCCGAGGAAGAGCACACACAGACAGAAATCCCCATAGTGGTAAGTGTTAAGAAGGGGGTGGGGTGAAGGGCTAGCATGTGGCGATTAGAGAGAGGCAGTCGAAAGGAATTGGAGGTGGTTTGGATTCAGGGATGACTTGGCTTCTTGGAGATGAAGATGAAGAAGCCAGCCCTGCAAAGACCCTGGGCGGCAGTCTTTCCCAGTGTTGGAGTCTGCAGGAGCAAAGGCACACAGAGGACCAAGGAGCTGAGGTAAGGAAGAACAAGGAGCTGTGTGGTTGGACCAAGGAAGAGATGGATGGAGAGGCCACTTACTGACCAGTCGGGGCCTCACAGGTCTCAGCAAAGAGAACGGCTTCTCCTTCAAATTTGAGGGTTGCTGTGGCTCTGAATTAGTGTTTGACGTTATTGTATAGTCCACTGCACTGAGCACTGAGTTAGTGTGGGAGAGAGGGTCAAGTGTACCAACCCAGGTGTCGACCTTGGGGTGAGCTACAGAGCTCAGACTCCATTTCTGGAAAACTTCCATGCCTTTGAGCTTTTTATTGATGGCTGCTGAGACCCTGGTGTTTCATTAAGTATTCCATTTAATAATATTTTTCTTTTTCTTTTTTTTTTTTTAGATACAGCCTCATCTTTTAGCTTACATAGGGAGAGTATTATATTTTTTGCAGTTTTCTTTTTTCCTAATTGTCTTTATTGCTAACTAGCACGCTTTATTTTATTGGCCACTATATTTTAGGGTGTGTACTGAATAATTTTATGTCAGCTTGACACAAGCTAGAGTGATCTGAGGGGAGGGAGCCCTAATCTGGAGAATTGACAAGACTGAATTGCAGTCAAGCTATAGAGCACTTTCTTAATTAGTAATGGATGGGGGAGGGCCCAGTCCATTGTGGGTGGTGCCACCCCTTGGCTGATGGTCCTGGGTTCTATAAGAAAGCAGGCTGAGCAAGCCATGAGGAGCAAGCCAGTAAGCAGCACCCCTCCCTGGCCTTTGTATCAGCCCCTGCCTCCAGCTTCCTGCTCTGTTTGAGTTCCTGTCCTAACTTCCTTCAGTGATGGGCTAAGGATGAGGAAGCATAAGCCAAACAAAGCCCTTCCTCCCCAGCTTGGCTTTGGTCATGATGTTCAACACAACAATAGTAACCCAAACAAAGACAGGCTGAATGGTTACAAGCCAGATTGCTTAGTTAGAATAACAGCTTCTTTGCTTACGATGTGACTTTAGGCAAGTTCCTTATGACAGTTGCTTCCTCCTTCTTAATAGGGATGATAACAACATTAATTTCTGCAGACGTGGTGGCCCAGTCCTGTTAGCCCAGCACTCTGAAGGCTAAGGCAGGAGGATTGTGAGTTAGAAGCCGACCTGTACTACACAGTGAGTCTCAAACAAGCCAATAGGCCGACGAATACCTGGCTACTCAGTAGTTTTAACTTGAGTGGTATTTGTGAGGACTGATTGTGTAAATACTCGTACAGTCCTTAGCACAGTGTCTGGCCCAGGTGTGCACAGTGAGTGCAGTTTTGCTCATCTTTTCTATTTGTTTGTTTGTTCTTTTATCTGTCTGTGGCCGTACATGCATTTCTCAAATGCTGGGACCTCTTGATCTTTGCTCAAGTTTAAGAAAGGGCATCGTGAGGTTATCTTGGAGGCAGCTGCACTGGGGGTGTGGCTCTAGGGTCCTCAGCTGGGCTGCATTCTTCCAGGGTGACATCCTCCTTCTGTGCTGTCACCTGCGCTGGCCAAATGCACAGGGGAGGGCACTCTACTTGCCCCTGCTTGCTCAGCCTTTAGCTCAAGAGCTTTCATGTAACTCCCCTGTTTTACAGTGGTACTCCCTCCATCAAACATGTTTTGTGTCCAGATGGAGAATCCTTTGACTTAATCCTTTCCCCAAACCAGCCTTCTAGTTTCCTCACCAGGCCAGAATAGGCGTCCGGCTCATTAGAGATGGGGGATCTGGAATCAATAACTTTTTAACAGGCTCTTCCCATCTTCCAGTTCTCAGCTTCATCTCTGGTATTACTTCCAAGGATCAGGACTTAACAGATGTGTGGAACTTGGAGGATTCCATGGTGCAAACACAACTTCTCATCTGTCTACACTGAGGGTCGTGTTGTAGCTTTCTTGGACAGTCAAGCACGTTTGGTTTCCAACTTGCAAACTTTTATTGCCAATTTTCCTCTCTTGGTTCCTTTGTTAAAAAGTCCCAGAACCGTTATTCTCATGGGTTTAGAAAGGATCAGACACATATACCAATGTGTCAGGTCTAACTGGGGGGACAGTCCTTTATTACATATACATATTGGAGGCCTGAAGTCCAGAGTAGCCACATTGATGGCTGGAGACAACATAGAGAAGAGATAAGTTTCTTTGATTTGTGGCCAAACATCTTCTCAAAACTTTTCCCTTAGCATGGGAGCTCTGATGTAATACCATTGGTCATATTTTCTTCATGACCTCACTCTTGCCTCCAGAAGGGCCCCCAGAGTCCCAGAAACTCATGAGACTGTGGCTCCCCCCTCCCCCGCCCAGTCCTCAGCTGTGAAGCAGCTGACTGAACTTGCAGAACAACAAAATGTCTTATAGTAGCTAATCCCTGCTGGGGGCTCTTCATTTTAATAAGTTAGTTTTCATGAATAGAGACAATTTCTCATGATTCTGGAGTAATGTGATCGATATTCCACTCAAGCAAAGCATGAGCCACTGCTGGTTAATTGCAGGAATCGGTTCTCCAATGGCTCTGAACTCCACTTCAGCAGCTGATGCTGAGACACCAGAGTTCACCTTGCTTACTGGGCTATGTGGATACTCTTACTTATTTAACACTTGAGTTAAAAAGCATTTCTACTGCTATCCATGTGGCTGGAACTTGAGCAGGCCAAGGGTGACAAGGGAATGAAGAAATGACAGACACACGTTCAGAAAAGCTGGGGTCAGGTGTCATGTGCTCTGATGGAGCTGCACCAATGACCCAGAGCCTCAGCACCTTAGTTATGCGCAGTACAGTGGGAGGAGTGGGCTAGCCTCCGTGGGAGGAGCTTCAGGTGAGCAGCATCAGGCTGTAAGCATCTGGAGGAGGAGGAGGCTGTGGTTGCTAGATTTTGCACACATTATCAGCATTTGTACTTGGACCACACAAAGGCTTTGCCATCCCTCTGAACCTGACCTGAGGGAAGGGCTTTGGCAATCCCTCAGTACTTTGAGGCCTTGGTCCTTGACTTGACAGTGCCCATGCTAAACAATGCCTATTCACTCAGGACTTCATCCACTCCTTACACATTAAGGCTTCCAGGATTCCCACACATTTCTATGGAAACTTTCAGACCCACACACATATTATACAACCAGAAAGAGACTTTAACCATTACTTAATCTAAAAGCCCTATTTTCTAGGAAAAGGTGGTTTGAACCTGGAAATTTGCTTAAGGTTGCACAAACAATTATGGTTTTGTTTGTTTGTTTGTTTGTTTGTTTGTTTTGTTTTAAATTATGGCCTTTCACACAGGATTTCTAGAGTTCAAAGACATCAAGTCACACATTCTTTCCAAACATGTTTACAGCAGCAGTGCTCTAAGCACTGGGGACCCTGTGATGGACAATCACACAAAGCTTTGATGTCACAGAGTTTATATTCTGGTTCAGATAGGAGACTGTTCTTTCTAAGTACACATTTAAATAAAAGAATGAGTGTTTATAAATGACTTCTATTATAACTAAAGTAAAGGAGGAAACAGAAGAAATGCATATATACATGCTCACGTGTGTAAATATACACCCATGCATGCTGTAGAAGAACATGAGGAAAGATAGCAAGGACTGAACAGCATGGGATGATGGCTTTTTAAATTATTAGTTGAGAACGTTCTCTCTAAAGAGGTGACATGTGAACAGACATCTTAATTTGAAAGTGAAACTGCTCATATCTGGACTAAAAAAATTCCATGGTGAAGAGACAGCAAAGAAGCCCTGAAATGAGAGAGCGGAAGGCCAGAGAAGTGGTGGGGACTGAACAGGAAGGAGCAGCGGAGACGTCGGGCCAAAGGACAGATGTCACCAAACCCTGATGGCCACTGAAAGGTTTCAAATGCTATTCTCGGTGTTTTACAAGTCAGTGGGACATTTTTGGGTAAAAGAGTGACCAAAACAAGCTGCCTTTAAATGTTCCCTCCTCCATAGTGTACAGAATGGACTATAATAGGCAAGGATAAAAGATAGACTTATTATGAGAGTAGATGATTATGTGAAGATAATAAATATTTTAACAATAGGAAGACACGATTATGAACAAATTTGTGCCAATATATCCTAAAAGGCTAAATGTCCACCAACTACAAAACACACATTCAAGTGACTTACCCAAGCATACTATGTGCTGGCCCACAAAACAAAGTTTAATACGTTTTAAAGAGCTGAAATGACCCAGAATATATTCTCTGAAAAATATGATTAAATTACAAATGAATATCAATATTAAAATAATTCTCCAAAGTTTGGAGATTGAACAAGACACTTAAAAATGACCCAGAGATAACACCATGGAAAAAGGACAGAAAGATTGGAAGGGTTGGAGGATGGGGAGGAGTCACAGGAAACACTGTCTTCTGAATGTTACACTGTCAATGTGATCACAGCACACAGCAACTGTGCCTGCCCCACAGCACAGGAAGGCAAAGGAGGTGATATCTGGAAGAAGAACGGGTCTTTACGAGTGGGATACAGCGTGTACACGGTGTACTGCATGCATGCATGTACAAAATCATCAAAAATTATTATAAAAACAAACAAAGAAAAATGAACCAGTAAAAAATCACAATGGAAATTAAAAAATATTTTGAACCAGATGATAATGAAAGAATACATCAGTATATTGAGGTGAGCAACAGAAGCATTTCTTATAGTTTTAAATGATTAATTTGAAAGGATTTAAAACTGATAACATCAGTTTCTACAAAGATGCTAGAAACCAAAGAGAAAACTAAATCCAAATAATACAGCAAAGAATGGAAGCAAAAGAAGTGAAAATAGATTAAAAAGGACAAAATCAAATTAAAAGACTGCTTTTTTAAAAGATTAAAAAATTAAGATGCTAAAAATTTCTTAGCAAAGCAAATCAATAAAAAGTAGGGAAAAAACAAACAAAAAACAACAACCAAACCCCACAACCATGCAGTTCCAGGGTGAGATAGGAGACTTCAGGAAAGACCCCACATGGATTCTGCACATTAAAAAATGTCAAAGGTGCCAATAGGAACATTTTATGCTAACCAAATTTGTAATTCAGATAAATGAACAAATTTCTGGGTAGATACAACTCATCAAAAGTCACTCAGCACTCGGGAGGCAGAGGCAGGCAGATCTCTGTGAGTTCGAGGCCAGCCTGGACTACCAAGTGAGTTCCAGGAAAGGCGCGAAGCTACACAGAGAAACCCTGTCTTGAAAAACCAAAAAAAAAAAAAAAAAAAGTCACTCAAATGAAAATGGGAAAAAATCTTAATAATTTCACATCATTTAAAAGTTACATTTGCAATAAAAATTCCTGTCCTCTCTTAATACTTTCCCACCAAAACCAACAACAGCAGCAGCCGTGGTGGTCCCCAAACTCAAGTCCGATACTTCATAAGACACCAGTCTGGAGGAGATTGTACAGTTGAAGGAAATTACAGGCTAATTAATGCCCCTTGTTAATCCAGATGGAAAATGTAATAAAATTGCAACCTGAAATTTATCTCAGGATTGCAAGGTTGGCACAGAGCTTGCACATCAACCAACTCAGCGCAGTGCATTAACGGAATAAATGATAAAATCTTATGATCATCTAAATAAAACATAAGTTATCGATTCCAAGTTTGAGAAATTGCTGACAGAAGAAAGTGTCCCCCACCTGTGGAAGGGCATCTACATGAACACCCTTTCTCCTTAGACCAGGGTCATGACCTGGTCACCTGCTCCGGCTTGTTCTACTCAATACTGCTACAAACTCCACTGGCTTCACTGAGTCAGGACAATTTTATAAAAGGCATTAAGATTAGGGGAAAGAAACCCTATCATTTATACAACGAAGTGAGTTTTGTGTGTAGAAGTCTCAAGTAACCTATAAGCAGCCTATTAGAGTTCAAGACTTGGTTTAGTAAGTTTGCAGATCATTAGTCAATCTGAACATAAAGCCAGTTACTTAAGTATATATAAGCTAAAGCACCTAGAAAGTGAATATTTAAGTACTACTGTCTACACCAGCATTGAGTTTTATCAAACACTTAGGAAGAAAAGTTGTGTACCTAGCTACACTTATAACTACAAAATCAATGGAATAATAACAATTCTCCCAACAAAGAAAACTGCAGGAATAGAGGGATTTGCTGCTGACATTTACTAGATCAAGATACCAATGCTCCTGAAACCCATCCATAAAATGAAAAGAAAGAAATGCTCTGGAACCCATTCTCCAAAGACAGTATTGCCCAAACCAGACAATGATTTGATATGATCAGAAAATATAGACTGGTTTTCTCTATGAACATAAGTGCAAAAATTATCTACAAAAACTTTGCAAACTAAATTTAACAATACATTTAAAAAATCGAACCCCATGAACAGGTTGGTTTCATTCCAGGATGAATGACTGTTCCAATAAGTGCAAATCAATAGATATAAAACAGCAATAAGTCAAACCAACGATGGAAGTTACAGGATCTGCTTGACAGAAGCAGAAAAGTCGTCTGAAGAGACTGAACAAAGTTGTGCCAACCCCTGAAGAAGCTGGCCTTGTGGGGCTGTAATAATTATATTATCTCAACCTAACAAAAGCTGTGTGCAACGACCTTGGAAGCAGCAGCGGGCTGGGGGTATGGCCCAGTGCACAGCGCTTGTCAACAGCCATTGTGGTGCTGCCTGAAGGGGGTGGAACTGAAGAACTCGCTCCAAAGTCAGGCATGAGACCCGGAAAGGCAGACGCCAGATCATTCCCATTAGAAGGTGCAACGGTTCTAGAGGAGACCAAATGAGGCCAGCAGACTCGATAAATGCAGCGTAGGAGGACATGAAATCAACATAAAACATAACGGAAAGAATAAAATGGCTAGCAAGAAGGAAAAGGAAATGAAGACATTCATAATAAAAACTGTAAAGCATACACTAGATGGAAGACAGCTTCTTTAACAAAGGGTGCTGAGGAAACAGGGTATCCACACGTAAAAGAATGAAACTAGGCCCATAGTTTGCAGCTTGCACAAAAATGAATTAAAAGTGGCTCAAAGTCCTAGTCACAACGTCCCAAGTTACAGCTGCAAGGGCGAACACTTCCAAGCAGAAGCAGAGACAAGGCTTTCTGAATAAGATTCCTACAGGGAAGGAAGTAATAGTCGGGGCTGAGTAATTTGACTGTATCAAATTAAAAGGTCCATCCAGAGAGACAATTACTGGAGTGGGAAGACGGTCTACAGAATGGGAGGAAATCTCGGTCAGCTATTCAACCAGTGCGGGATTGATACATCACATACATGAAGAACTTTTCAAAAGAGTACACACTATAAAAGAAATAACCCAATCAATAAACCAAGAACTGAACTGAACAGACAATTCTTACAGGAATAGAAACTACCAGGAAGTATGTGAATGATAAATATCTGATAGTCCCAATGGCTGTCATCAGGGAAACAAAACAGCAAATGCAGATAAGGATGTGGGAAAAGAGGAATCCTTAATACTCCTTGTGTGAATGTAATGTTGTGCAGTCATGATCAAAATCAGTATGGAGGCCTCAAAACAACTCAAAATAGTACTGCCATATGAACTGGCTTTACCTTTCCTACTATATTGCCAACAGAATCAAAGTCAGCAGATAATAGAGTTACTTGCCCGTCCACATCTTTCTGTATACTATTTACTAAATAGAACTAGTCTATAGGCCCACCAGTGTATGGACAGACACAGAGAGTGTGAACCAGATACTCAATGAGTGTCATCCAAACACAAAGAAGAACAAAATGTTTGCAGGGCAATGGATGGAACTGACCCAGAAAGATAGTCATCATGTGTTTTCTCTCAGATGTGGAATCCAGGCATCTATGAGTGGGGTCTGGGAGAAGGGAAAGCTATGGCGTGGGAATAGTGGCCTGACTATGACCAAAGTAAGTTGTACATAATAGGAAAATGTCACCGTGAAACAGTAAATCTGTGCAAATACAATGCGTACAAAGGAAAACTATGATGGCTAGTAAGTATAACAAAAAGTTCTCAGCATCTGAGTTAGCAAAGAAATGCAAAATAAAAGATCAAGGAGATTCCAGTACTCACAAATAGAAATGGTTAAAATGTAATGAAAACATTCCCAAGACTGTGAAGAGCAGTTTTCACATACTGCTAGTAAAAACACAAAATTGAATTTGTCAAATACAAATGGACTAGATATTGTTGATATATTTATTGCCTGTATATATTGTATATAGTTATTGTACTTATTGTACATAGTTTTTCTTATATTAGTTATGATCTTCTTCTTTATTTTAAATAAAAAGGGGAAATGTGGTGATATTTTGTGTACTCTCTAACAAATAAAGCTTGCCTGAAGATCAGAGGGCAAAGCCAGCCACTAGTTAGCCATAGAGGCCAGGCAGTGGTGGCACACACCTTTAATCCCAGCACTGGGGATCTCATGCCTTTGCTCCCAGCACTTGGAATCACACGCCTTTAATCCCAGCACTCCGGAGGCAGAGGCAGGTGGGTCTCTGTGAATTTGAGGGCAGCCTGATCTACAAAGAGAGTCTCAGGGCAGCCAGGGCTGTTATACAGAGAAATTCTGTCTTGAAAAGCCAGAAACCAATCAACCAATCAATCCATCAATCAATAATCAATAAAATAAAAAAAAGAGAGAAAGCTATTTGACAGTGAGTGAGCCAGTAAGCAGCATTCCTCCAGGGCCTCTGCTTCAGTTCCTGCCTCCACATTCCTGCCTTGAGTTCCTGCCCTGACTTCCCTTGGTGATGAACACCCTGGAAGTGTAAGCCAAATGCATCCTCTCTTCCCCATGTTGCTTTGGATCAGAATGTGTCTCCATAGTAACAGAAAAGCAAACGAGGACAACCGTTGTGAGTGTGCTGGCCCTATCCCGCCACATGAACTCAGCTACTGTGTGTTTGCTAGAAAAAGTGTTCTTGCACAAACAAATTTGTGGCAGCCATTTAAAAACAAGACAGAGAACAACTCCACTACCTCCCACCATTTGCTCTGTGTCCTTTCCTTTTGTCTTAGGTTGTCAGGCCTTTCTGTGTTTCTGGAGTCCAGTCAGTGCTATGCTGCCCTAGAACGAGGCAGAGAAAGTTTGGTCACTTTCGTGTGATACATAAGTGGCAAAAATGAATTGGTTAGAAAATATAACATTGTTCATGTATCCCAAAGCTATTAAATTTTAAGTATTTGTGTGTGTGTGTGTGTGTGTGTGTGTGCGCACATGTGTGCATGTGTATACACACATGCATACATGTGTATACATATGTGAACTTTTGCCATGGCATGTGTGTGGAGGTCAGGCTATAACTTTCTGGAGTCCTCTTTTTCTACCATGTGGGTCCTGGGGATTGAACTTAGATTATCAGGCCTGGTGGCAAGCCCCTCTTTCCCTTTGGTGAACCGTTGTGCTGGCCTGCTAAGACAATTTTGAGCTGTTATTTTTTTACTTATTAATTGAGTGAGTTCGAAGAAAATATCACAAGTCCATTTACTGCTTGGAAATGGCAGAATGGAAATCAGAAACTAAGATTGTGTTTTATGTGAAAGTTTATAGTCAAACCGATGTTGTAGCTGCATTTGAAATAGCATCACCTTCTAAATAAGAGGAGAGAGAATTCTTGTAAGGAAATGTGTCTGTCATGAAAACAAAGAACTTATCAATGACATTTACAGGAAACCATTTCTAGCCAACAAGCTATTTGTTTTGCATGCTGAGTCACTACCGGGTTCAAAAATTCTCTTATCCCACATAACTCACGTTGCCCAGGAAGGCATCTTGGAGACCATGTCACCCAGCCTGCTTGCTTTTCAGTTGAGGAGCACATTAGGGAGATTCGCCCTCAAGGCAAGGGTCACACAGCTAGTTAAGATCTGAAAGGAGACACTGGTCTTGCGACTCATCAGTCTTCCTGTTACTACAAGAGGAAAAATCACGGTGTGCCTTGTTGTCAAGGTCCTAGGGGGGCAGGGTGTCGGTTTCAAGGAGAGTTGGTTAATTACAAAAACACCACCCCTCAGGCCCCAAACCCTGTACCTTCCTCCCACCTCTACCAACCATGGCCCCTCCTGCTGGTTTGGGCCAGGGCTGTGGGAAGGGGCAGGAGACTAAGAACCCAGAGGAAATTCAGTTCAGCCAGAATTCCACAGAAGCCAAAAGGAGCTGTCAGAGGAGGTGCTTACAGCTGAAACCTTCTTAGTCAAGGGGCTACACTCTTCCTTAACCCACATGAGAGCTTGGGTCTGCGGCAGTTGATTTTGAATATTGCATCTAGTGGTCTCTGGGCTGTTCCCCTGATTGCCATGGGGCTTTCAGTTTAACTGATTGGCGAGTCAGGCAAACAGAAAGTGGTTTGGGCAATGAACAAATGCGACAGAAAATAAGTCACCACCCATGGCCCACCTGTTTCTCTCCGTGTGGCTCCTTTGGAAGTCCTTTGTTGAATGATCTTTCTGCTTGGAGTGATGTAGCAGGGTTACTGTACGACTGTGATGAGCTTTCACCATGGGGAATACATTCCAGCCGGATGGTAACAAAAGCCTGGGCAAATTTGTACTTTCTTCTGAGTCTTTATTTCCAGGCTGAAGCCAGTCCTTAGTTCTGGGAGTCGGGGGAGTGCTGACCGCAGTTCATTGAAATAATGTAATTTGTGCCTAACAAACAAGCAGGGCCTGTTGATAGGCTCCCAGGACTGTGGCACTATCCTTAGGAAGCAAAATACAGTATACCCACTGTGAACACATCATCATCATCATCACACACACACACACACACACACACACACACACACACACAAACACACACCATCAGAATTTAATAAATAACAATAAATCCACATGATATGTTGGTTTCATTGGTTGCAATTATCTAAGCAGTCATGATTTCTCTTGATGGGTGGCTGTTGGCAAATATGGGTTCTGTCATTCCAATCTTAAATACTAATATTAACTCTGAGATCAAGTAGTACATGCAACACAGTAGTCGCATCTACATATGTGCGAATGTGTAGGTCACAGAATGGCTACAAAAGGGTCAGAGAGGTGGCAGCATTAATTTGGGAGTTGAGGATGGGAGAGGGATTGCTTCCAGAAAATAACTTCCAACTACATGGAAGATACTGAGAGGATGTTTTGGATATTTCATGATGGGTTAAGAAGGGAGATCCTTCAGCACTCAGGAGGCAGAGGCAGGTGGGTCTCAGGGAGTTCGAGGCCAGTCTGGTCTACAAAGCGAGATCCAGGACAGCCAGAGCTAAACAGTGAAACACTGTCTCAAAAAAAAAAAAGAAAGAAAGAAAGGAAGAAAGAAAGGAAGAAAGAAAGAAAGAAAGAAAGAAAGAAAGAAAGAAAGAAAGAAAGAAAGAAAAGAAAAGGGAAGAAAAGAAAAAAAGAAAAAAAAAAAGAAGGTAGATCCTTAAAAGATGAAACTTATTACCTTGAGCTGCTTCTAGTGAATCAGGAGGCGTTATCTAGGGTGTGGGCCATGCATGGAGTAGAGGTGTTCCCTAAGGGGTAGAAGTCCCGCCTCCAGAGAGAAGTGGTTCTTCTTCCAGCCAGCATCCACGGAAGAACTGGAGTGGTGACTGCCTCTCTGCACGGGAATATCTGAGCATCTGCTTCTTTTTGAAGATTTATTCATGTTTCTTTTTATGTGTATGGCTGTTTTGGCTGCACATGTGTCTGTGCCCATGGAGGTCAGAAGAGGGTGTTGGAGCCCTTTGGAACTGGAGTTACAGGTGGTTGTGAGCCGTCCTGTGGGTACGGGGACTCAAACCCTCTTGGTTGTGTTCCAACAGCCTGTCAAACTCCTACTCAGCTAGAAGGAGAAGGTGTGAGGGAGCACGTGAGATGACAAAGGTGCTGCGGAATGAACCTCCACACCTCCCGAGAATCCCACTAAACTCGGAAAGCAGTGGTGAGTCTGAACCCACCCGGTACAGGACACAGTGTACACCCCGATAGAGGACACAGTGTGCACCCCAAGAGAACAACAGACTCCCGGAAACCCCAAAGACGAGGCTTGCATCGTGGAACCGAGGGGTTTAAATGAATTTTGCCTGTGTCCCCTGGACAGCTGGTGTTGGGTTTCCATTAAAAAGACGATTTTTAGTACATAGTTGGAGACAGAGCTTTAGAATCCAAGTAAAGGACATGACTCAAGGAGATGACTCCAGGACACAGGTGTACACCAAGGGATAAGGAACTGATGGTGTCCGAAAGGCTTGTCAGGGGGACATGTCGAGTGTGGGAGGAGAGAAGGTCCTGGTGAGGGAAGTCATCAAGGAGAAGGATGTGTATCCACAGCCAAGGTCCTCACAGGGTGGGTGCGTGGGAAACCCTGACTCAACCAAACGGCAAGACGGTGTCAACCTCTCTGCATTGCTATGACATCACACATTTAACAACAACAACAACAACAACAACAATAATAAACTGAGACGATCAAATTCCGACCCCAAATCCCAATGACATGAAGTAATATGCACACTCCTGTAGCCATTCCAGCTTTAGTCTGGAAGTTCCAACCCCCATTAAGGCTTCCGTAACTATCATGCCTACAAGGCGGGGCCAAGGGAGGGCCTGAAGACCAGAGATCGGGACGCGCAGCGCTCTCTTCTTTCCTGGAGCTGGACGCGAGAGGTAGACCGAGGAGGGTTCTCCAGAGAACACCGCCAGACTGCGCTGCCTCTTTTCCAGAACCCACCACCTACCTATCCCTTCATTTGTAAGTTACCCACTAAATAAATCTTCCTTATAACTACGTGGAGTGGCCTTAGTAATTACATCAATACACTCCTACATCTTTTAAAAAAGGCTTAAAGGGGCTGGAAAATTTGTTTGGCTGTTAAGAGCACTGACTGTTTTCCCCAAGGATCCAGATAAAATTCTCAGCACCCACATGGTGGCTCCCAACTGTCTGTAACTCCAGCTTCTGGAGATCCAATGCTGTCTTCTGGCTTCCATACACATAAAATAAAAAATTACAAATATATTTAAAAATTAGATATGAGAACTTGAGATTTTGTGATCGATTACAACATGTACATCCTAAAGTTAATTCTCATTTTCACTTTCTTATTTTTAATTATTATCATCCCTTAAAAATGAAATATTTTTTTCTTGTAAAATTTTCAAATTTTCTTTTTAGTTTCCCTAAATTAACTTCCAAAAATAATTTCCTGGCTAAATCATTTGGCCTTACCAGTTCTTGATGTTGGACGAGTATGCCTCCAACACTTCAACTCTTTGGTGAGGACGCCGTATAAAATGAACTTAATTGTAGTAATTTCAATTGCACTTGAAGCATCTAGTGCTGCTTGGCGTTTTCTAAGACACTATTGGGAAAACATCGAGCGGATGCAAACTATTATCAGAATGGGAAGAGCCACGGGAGGTGTAGCCTTCTGAGAAGAGTTCAGATACCGTCCGGTGGGCTAGTGACCAGACCTGATGCATGTGAGTGTGGAGGGGGTCTTTCTATTGGTGATCAGTGTCCTGCGGGAGTGGGGGTGGGATGTGTGTGGGGGGTGGGTGGGGGTTTAGACACACTTGACTGAGTATTTCCAGTGAACTGGAGGGACTGTGAGACAAGCCTGCTGTGGCAAGTGTTGCCTGAAGGAAGGAGTCACGGGAGGACTCAGCCTGTAAAAGGGTGTTTCCTCAGGGAGGTAGGAACTGAAAAAACACAATCACTGTTAAAGGACTCTCCCTTAGCTGAGATGCCCACACGATGTTGAAGAGCAGAACTGAAGGACAGCAGGAAGTTCTGTGGGCTCCAGGAATCCAGCTTGAGATCCCTCATCCAGGAAGGGACCACTCTTCACTCTTCTGTGGTAGGCTCTCTTGTGTGTTGGATGAGGTCCTGTGCTTGGTTTGCACTCACCACTGGGAAAACATCTCCTCCATTTCATCAGCTAGAGCTCTGGGGGTCCTGAGAAGCGAAAGCTGACTTTCCTGTTTGCTGTGTACCTGATTCCTGTGAGGCGCCAAACCTGGAACCCCACAGCAAGAGCTCAGGTGGCTGGAAGTCCAGCAGAGGGAGCTAAGAAGCAAGAGCTTTTCCTTCTGCCAAATAGTCCCAGCAGTTATGGACACAAAAACAAAACAAATGCAGAGAACTTTTCTCTCCAGGGCTATAATTAGGAACAGATTTAAGTCAAGCTCAGAAAGCCCTGTAATATGGTCACTGCTCCTACGGCACTTCTGTCTCTCTTTGCCAGGTCCTCTTCCCTGAGGGTCAGGAAGACAAATGCAACATGGTCCAGCTGACCGGGACGTCTGCCCTGCCTCACGAGCCTCCTTGGAGACAAAAAGAATACAATTCAATTGAACTTTGGATTATGAGGCTAAGTGACCAATGCATTTTTCATCATGCTTTCCCCCTAGTAAGTTAAATAATGGCTTTCTTTAAGGTAATAGCATTATGCTTTCTGAGAGATGCTTCAGTGAAAATCCCGTGACAAGCCCAGCCATCAGATCTGTAAAGGAGGCAGCTAATCACCCAGAATGCATTGTGTGAGCTCGGTTTTATGTTTGGGCACAAATGGTCCAGTAATTGAGAAATGAAAAAGGAGAATTGGCCACAGAAAAGATGGAAAAATATTAATGTAACTAAGTATTGTGGCGGTAAAGAGAAAAGAAATACTCTTTAAAAAAAAAGACATGGACTTGAATTATTTTAAAAATGTTAGAAAAGAAAAGAAATTGAACAGAATACCTTCAACTCCTGAGTGAATGGAATAGTAATGGTAGTTTTGTACTAATGGAGAGCCTACAGATTCATTCCTGGATATCAAGTGGATGATAACCAGAACCTAATGGACCTGAGTAGCACATGAATTGGTCTCTCTTTCTCAGATGGTAGGGAAATAATGACTGTGGAGCAAATCTGCCTGGAAACAACTATAGAGTTTTTATTTGCTTCTTGAGAACCCTTCCCATAGGTCACATTTAGCTTTTCTGGCTAGTTCTATGGGTGAACTCCAGCCCAGGAGCTCTCAGAGTTGTTCTCTCTGAGCACACAGTGAACTATTTGGCCATCAGTGACTTCTAGGCCAGGTGGCTTTGGACAAAGAGGATGCCCCACCCTGCAGGCCTCCAGACAGGTGCCTCTGCAGCAGGTAGATGACAGGGCCTTTCAGGTCAGAATCCCCAGTCAATGGGTGACCTTACCAGGTACACGTATATAACATGGCTACTTTTATAATATGTCTATAGCATGTCCTCCCTGCTACAGCCATGTTAGATAAGTAGGAGTCAGCTAGGATGGAAATGTCTTCCATTCTCTAGTAACAGGCGCTTGGCGCATAAAAACCCAGACTTCTGCTCTGTGTCCCATTAGCATAGGGCCAGCCCAGTGTAGGCAGGGTCTCCTCTGCCTCCTTGATCTCCTGCTTCCTCTTGGGCTGTTTGGATCATGACACTTGAAACTTAGCTTTTTAGTTTTAACCACAACAAAATGACTTGCATAGGCTGCAGCCTTCCTTGCCCCTTTTGAAGACACCCATTGTTATTTATGAAGTGGTGCTCTTTACCATGGGAGAGAAGCCACGAGGCACAACGAAACCCACTATAAGAGTTTATTAAGGGAAGGGAACAGAAGGGGTGTGCACAGGCCTATGGAATGACTGTGCAGGAAGAGAGGGAAGGGATAGGTGGAACCTGCTTTTATAGGTACCCACCCCCTACCCCCACACCCTCACATGCACATATGGGTTTAGATTATGTGACCATGCTGCACGCAGATTACATGATCACGCAGCACACAGATTACCTAGCACGCAAGGCCCTAGGATGACTAGGCATCTTGCCTGGCTACTGGACAGCGCATGTACGGTCATGTAGTTGTGGGAATGGCTAGGAATTTTAATACCCATGTCTCTCCCCTTTGCTTCCCTGCTTTTGGTGTCACAAGGGAGTCCAATGCCACTCTCTGCAGATTATTCAGCTCCTTCTCAAGGCCTGGTACTGGTCTTCATGGTGGCTGTGGTGGCTTGGGGATGAGTAGAGGTGAACTTTTCCCTTACACTTTCTTAAAATATTTTTCTAGTGGGGATACATGTCTTCCTAAGATAAATTTTGGTACAAATCTTAAGTCAATATTTTCTCAATTTTACTGTGATGAGTTTAACCACATTATTGGTGTTTTTGTAAGAACACTTACTCTGACATATAAAAGCTCCAATCATATCCTTAGTCTTGATGTAAAGAAAAACCCAAAGAAAAGAAAAAGAGAAAGTTCCTTAATAGGAAAACATATTCTACAAAAGCATTCCTAGCCAAACAGATCAACAAAATCTTATCCACTCGGATGGGTGTAAAACTGGAACAGAATGTTTCTCTGCTCTCCTTCCTTTCCCACAGAGGGCCACCTCTGAGTACTTCAGTATTCAGCTGTTCTGATGGTTAAACAGTTTCCCTGACCAAGAGCAGTGACTAAGCTCTGAGCACACGAGCCGGAAGTGTACACCGCAGAACACAACCTAAAGCCTGCAGCAGGAAGTCAGTGCTTTGAAATCCGGGGAAGAGGGCAGGCTCTCTCACTGCTGGTCCCTCCTCAGACACACTTCTCAAACCAGCACCATCAGCACCACCTAAACACTCTGGAGAAATGCCAACCCACTGCCCTGCCCCAAACTTAGCAGGACTTCTGGGATGAAGCCAATGGAGCCAAGCTTTGGTTGAGGGTGCTGGGGATTACATCAAGGGCCTTGGGCATGCTAGATGAGAGTAGAGTGAAGGGCCCAGGGGAGTTTGAGGTGCTGTTCATTGAGAAGGACGGCGTAAAGACAGTCTCCTTCACCCTGCAAGTAGCTCATTTCTCTTGCCGACTCTTGGTATCTGGGTGGGCAGGTGACCTTTATTCTGGTCACTGAGGCTCTGTAGAAGGATTGTTGTGTGTGTGTGGGGGGGGGGTCTCTGGGCAAAGAGTTCTTGCTTTTGGAAGGGGCGGTAGGGGTAATGATGCAAGTACCTCAGTCTAGCTGATTTCCTGTCTGGGTGAGGACAGGACGGTTGTCTTCCTGTGTCATGGGGGGAGCTAACATATTGAACTAGTCCAGATGAAATGGCATCTGGGAGCCCCTAAAATTGGTGATGCTGTAGCCAAACCACTTGGAGATTTCTTGTGTTATATTTGTATTGTTAAGATAATTGAGTTGGATTCAGCGTAAAGCCCTATGATAAAATTTTCTTCTGGAGCTCCATTGCCTCTGGGTATACAGATATGTGGCTGCCAAGACCTGCTCTCTAGCTCTATGCTAGAGTATAAATGTACTCAACTTACCATTTCTACAGCCCAGGGCTCCTGCAGAACAGGACTAGACTCCCGAAAGCCCAGGCAATGTATCCCTACATAGACTCTTAACAGCTAAATAAGGCCACAGGATTCTTTGTTGCAGAATTGGGTATTGAGGTGTGGCAGACATACTCACCCCAGTCTAGATCAGTTTAACAGTAAATATATTCATATACTCACATGAATGAGTGGGGAGAGGCAGCTAGGAGAAAGAAGGCCTTCAGTTTCAGTCATTCATACCTCCCACTTCCGAGGTCAGTGCCATTTCTGACTCTTCTCCACGTTGAAGCCTTTTCTGAGCCATGTTCTGATCATTCTCCTCCCGCTGGCATTCATCCCTCAGTGCAATTCCACCCCGCCCCCCCAATCACATACTCATCCTTTAAAGCCCTCCGTTCCTTCTTGCCCTTCTTTGTCCCAGTTAGACGGGAACTGGGGAAATCAGCTAATGGAGTGTGGTTTGCTAGCCAAGTTGGCCTCGTTTGTTGTTTGCTTTTATTGAGAGATGGCATTTCCGTTCCCTGGTAACTCATTTCAGAGAAAGATGCCATCATGGACAAAGAACAGAGCCTTCATTGAGTATATGTGTGCTGTGTACTGATAATTATTAACAATAATTACTCTTAACTCTTGCATACCATTAAGAAACTTCAAGATAGACAAGGACACTGCAGTGTGTCATGTGGATAACGGGTGACTCCAAGACTCTCCTGTCTGTAATGAGTGTCTTTCACCTTCCTCTGGAACTTGAGTGAACAACCTTCTCTCTGAGATCCCTCAGAAGATGTAGAATGTGGATCTCTTCACTTTTGCGATTTTACTTTAAATTTGAAGTTTCAGTTATCTGGCGCAGATGGAGGAAGAACATGTATGTGAGACACGGGAGTGGAGTGTTAGACAAGCCCTCACCATGCGATGGTATCTTTAGGTGGCACTTACCCTGTGAAGCTGCCATGGTCTCTAGGGCCATGTCAAAAAGGTACATGCATTCTACTGTACAGTCTTGGACCCAAACTTCCTTCAGCCCGGGAGGATTTTGCCCTGGCCAACTTTTCTCTTTGATCATAGCTAAGCAACACATGCACATCCTGTCCACCCCCAACCCCTGGCATTCTGTGTGTCCAGCAGCATCTCTTTATGTCTGTCCCTCAATGCTTCTGTTGTAATCAGCTGTGTGTTAATTTAAGTTCCCATGCTATGTGTAACCAAGGCCACCTCTGTAAAGGACCGAGACTCAGGATCTGGCCCAGAGCCCAAACATGGAGGCTTTTATTAGTTCTACAACTGAGCTGATTCACTGCTTTCTTTTGGCGCTTCAGCCTCTTTCCTTGCAAAAGACCAGAGGTTAATCACAGCCTGAGAGATTCTGCGTGGACACAGCTCACATCACTGCCCCAGGCTGACAGCAGTCACTCCATCTTTCACAGTTTAACTTACAAATCAGATACGCATTCTTATCGTTTCCCACATACAAACTGCATCCAGCACGCGCTGGCAGGAAAGCTTTGGTTTCTTTAAAGTGTGAGTGAAAACTGAGACAGGTCTTTAAGTCTTTCCATGTGTGGAGCTTTTTCTGACCTGTGTGTGGACTAACCTATTTTATACTGATCTGCATTTCTTCTCTTCCTAAAGCCATTACCTTAGACTTCATTGAAAGAACCCCATTTTCTTCTTTGCACTCATGTTCACTGGCTTAAGAGATCCACTTAATCATCTAATTAGAATGCTGAGTATTTTATTTTACCCAGGGAAGCATTTAGGCAATCCACGGGGTTCATCTGATGGGAATAGAAGTGAGTAGCAAGCTATGAGTGTGACGACATCTGTCTGAAAGTTTTACAAAGGAGAGCTGGGGACTTCAGGGGAAGATCTAACGGATGGAATCTCTTCAGTGCAGTTGAGGGTTTCCTCTAGAGCCTGGTTGTTAATGTGTGGTCTGGGCACCAGTAACACCATGCCATTTGGGACGTGATGGGTCATGGGCAGTACTCGGCCTTCTTGAAACAGAATCTTCATTTTTAAATAAGAAGCCTTATGGTTCCAATGCATGGAGAAGCATTAGTGGAGGATCTGGGTACCAGTCACTTTTCATGTCATAGGATGCCATGACCAAAAGCAACTTAAAGAAGGTTTATTATAACTTATGGTTCTGAAGGGTTAAAGTCCACATGGCAAGGAAGGCTTGACAGCAGATAGGAGTGGGGAACTCGTTACATGCTGTCTGGACACAGGAAACAGAGAGAACAGACTAGAAGTAGGTGGGTGGGATGAAGCTGCACATTCTTAAAGCATACTGTGACATACTTCCTCCAGCAAAACGTCAAGTTCTAAAAATTCCATAGCCGCAGCAAACAGTGCCAAGAACAGGGAACCAAGTGAACCTATGGAGGATGTTTCTCATCCAGACCACCGCAGCTTGCCTTGGAACCTCACTTCTCACTCTCTGTGTCTTCCTCCTTGATAGACTCACCAACTTTTGAATTTGGCACAAAGTAAGTATGTCATAAATAGAGGATAATACTATTCGAAGAACAATTGAAAAGAGTTTTGTTGGAAATTGCCAAAGGACCCTTGAAGCAAATCAGTTGTATGATGTTGTATGAGCCTCTTCCTGCTGCTACAACAAAACCACAAAAATTGAGTGTCTCAGGCCCCAGCTTTATTCTCTGGTAGGTCTGGAAGTTGGATGTTCAAAATTGGGCTAACGTGAAGTGTCGCTGGGGCTGATCCCCTCTGGAGAACATGAGGGGAGAAGCACTTCCTTACCATTTTCAGCTGCTAGAGTCTGCCACATGCCTTGCCTTGTTGTTCCTTTCTGGCATCCCTTGGACCTCTGTTCTGTCTCACACCTCCTAACTTCCACAGTCAGATATCCTGTTCCCTCCATCAAGACCCTTACCATCACAATCAGGGCCCAGAGACTAATCCAGAAGAGTGTTGCCATCACAGGATCCTCAGCCTACTCATTTTGGCATCATCATCATCATCATCATCATCGCACGCGCGTGTGTGTGTGTGTGTGTGTGTGTGTGTGTGTGTGTGTTGTTTCTTTTCCCACCTCCTGGAAAACTCCTAAAATCCTCTGTGGAAGATTATCTTGATTAGGTTAATCGAGATGAGAAGTTCTCCCCTTTGTGGATGACACTATTTCCTGGGATGGGAATCTGGACTACAGAAAAACTAAGAAGAGGCCAGGTGGCAGTGGCGCACACCTTTAATCCTAGCACTCGGGAGGCAGAGCCAGGCAGATCTCTGTGAGTTCTAGGTCAGCATGGTCTACAGAGCGAGATCCAGGAAAGGCACCAAAACTACACAGAGAAACCCTGTCTCGAAACTACCACCCCCCCCCCGAAAAAAAAAAACAACTAAAAATACAACCATGGAAATTGTTCCTTAGGAGCTGTCCATCTTGGCTTTTGAGATCGTGTCTTTCACTAGCCTGCAGCTCTCCAGGCAGGCTAGGCTGACTGGCCACTGAGCCCCAGAGATCTACCTGTCTCTTCCTCCCCAGTGCCAAGTCTCTAAGTGTACACTGCTTCTCCCAGCTTTTACACATGGTTCTGTGTTGGAGACTGACCCAGGCCTGCTTGATTCAGGACTATTGTGCTTTGAATTTCTGCTTGGAGTCTTGAAAAACCAGACGTCCTTGGCTAACTGCAAGACTTGCAAAAGCAGGACAACCTTGGCCTAACTAAGAAATGTACTTTTAGATATAGCCTTGAACAATAATCAGCCAGCTGCAGAGTCTGGGACCAAAGAGACCTCGCCCCTACCACCCTGCCTTCTTCTGAAAATTTTCCACTCTCCTTTCTCTGCTCCCCCTCCCTGCCTGAAGCCCTGTATATAAGCCTCAACCCCCCAGTCAATAAACGAAGCCTTGACGCGATTCAGATTGACTCAGTCTCTCATGATGCGCCTGGCTTCCTTCACTTCTCGCCCCCTTGGTTTTTCAGGTGGTTCCCTCCTCAAGACCCTCGAATAACCTGACCTGCTGGACAGGTCAGTTCTGGGGACCAGACTCGGGTTCTCATGCCTGTGTGGCAAGCACTTTATCAACAGACTTATCCTTGCAGCCCCTTCCAATCCTTCTATGGATTAGTGGCCTCATTGCCATTTCTCCCCTTTTCCTCAAGCACAGCTATCTAGACTCACTCATGAAGCTTCTTGGGAGCAATTTTAGCCAATGCAACTCAGGATTCACAGGGCAAATAGTTGTTTCAAATGAAGATGAACGTGAGTTTCAATTTTATGGCTACTTCAAACTTCATAAGCAAAGCCTTTTGCATAATGGATAAACTGTGGTAGGATTATTTTATCAAAATGACTAAAAAAAGTTTGCTCTTTTTATCATCAGAACTAACAGCCACAGATTAATTCCTTTCATATCATATTGCATATTATATGTTTCAGGGATCATACTGATTATTTTTAGGGGTCCCTAAAAATTTCCAACAAAATACAGATTTCTGACCTGACCTATAAAAAAATTGCTCCTCTGTCCCAGATGGTTCTGTAAAGCAGGAGGAATAGTGTCTGTAAAAGGGGAAAGGCAGTTGAGTGTCTGCAGCCAACGCATTGCCCTCCCAGTGTGTGAAATTCCCTGCTCCTGCTCCCCCTCCCTCCCTCAGCAGGCCTGTCCTGTGTGCAGTTACTTAACTTGAACCTCAGAGTTTCATATCAGCTCTAGAATCAGCCGCTGTCACTTCCTGTTCTGGCAGAGCTCTGAATCTCCTGACCTCAGGACTGTAAAGTTGGTGCTCAACAGTCCAGATTTGTCTTTACAACATAGTTCTTGGGGTTGGCTCATGAGCTGAGAGCATCTGCTGTTCTCACAGAGGACTGGGGTGCAGTTCCCAGTACCCACATGGTGACTTGCAATTGTTTGTAACTGTGGTTCCAGGGGATCTCATACTCTCTTCTGGCCTGCAAGGACACTGGGCATGCATGATGTATATGTGCAGGCAAAACCCTCACACATTAACAAAATCTTTAAACAAGCAAACAACAACAAAAGCCAAAACAAAACCCACAAAACATAGATCTCCAGAGACTGGGGACACAGCTTAGTTGGTAGCAGCACAAGGCTCTGGGTTCAAGACTCAGCCCCACCTAAACTGGGTCTGGTGCTGCAGGAGAATCAGAAGTTCAAGATCATCCTTAAATACATAGGAAGTTCAAAGTCAGCCTAGGCCACATGAGACCCTTTGTCAAGACAGAAATGTAGCTCTCCACACGTTGCGCTGGATTTCCTCACTGTGGAGCCCGAGGGAGACAGGATTCTAAGCTTGCATTTCTGAAGCTCAGGTCTCTTTCCCTTCTCTGACAGGGCTTGGCTGTCTCCCTCCTGACATCCCACATCCTCTCATCCAATGTGTCCAACTAAATCAAGTCGGGGGTGTCATTATCTGCACATGTGCTAGGCCCCTGGGCTGGCAAGGAAGGGAGCCTTAAACCACACTGGTGGTTTGTGGTCTAGAAGCAGCCACCGCCCGAGCACCTCAGCACTACAGTGCTTTGTGAACGGACAGCGCCCTTCCTCTTCCCTGTATATGGCCTTCGGCGTCTGGTTCAGGGTGGCTTTGGTGGGAAAAAGGAAGGGCAGACTGTCTTCCTCCAGTTGGAGTGGAGATGGCACACTGTAGCTTGCTAGAGAGGAAGTCACACACAATGGAGCTCGCAGGGATCTTCGTGATTCATAATTTTACCAGTGAGGTTGTTTTCTTGTCTAATGCATACTTAGAGCCTGCTAATACACCGTCGTGTACTGTATTTAGTACTTTTCATGGAATATCTCACTTGACCCAAGGAGCTCTAACACAGTGGGTCTCAACCTTCCTAACGCTGAGACCCTTTAATATAGTTCCTCATATTGTGGTGACCCCCAACCATAAAATTATTTTTGTTGCTACTTCATAACTGTCATTTTGCTATTGTTATGAATTGTAATGTAAATATCTGTTTCCAGATGGTCTTAGGTGACCCCTGTGAAAAGGCTGTTTGACCCCCACAGGGATCGTGACCCACAGGTTGAGAACAGCAAGTCTAAGAGACAATCAATTCACTGTTGCCCAAAGAAATAGTAGAGCTTAGAAAGGTTAGTCAGCATCCCTGTGCCATGCAGGACGTAAGCTGAGTGAGGGAAGAAGATTTGAGCCCTAGAAGTCTGTCCTCAGACTCCTGGTCTCTAATTTCTCATCCTCTCTCAGGTTTCTGAACTTGCAACCTTTCCAGACCACCTGTGGGCTCAGTGGTGCTCAAATACAACTTTGCAAAGCATTGTACAAGCATACACAAGGGCAAGTGTGACTCAGTGCAGACACCCGCAAGCAGGCTCGCAGACACAGAGGTTCCTTACTCTCCAAGCTAGAGAGAAGCATTCTTGGTCCGGGCTTCACCAGAGGGACTCCGGCCATGGTAGTTGTGGTTTTCTTCTTGAGGGGGCAATATCAATGATTGTTTACGTGCATTGTTGATGTCGCAGAAGGAATGAAGAAGTAGAAGGTCCCCTGTGGAACTGATCACAAACCACTTCGCTAGCGAGCAGTACATCTCCGTCAATCAGATGCCTTATGGGACTTCCAGTTATTATATTCTGTTGGTCTCAGCAGGGATTCTGCAGGTCTTGGTAGTCTGTGGTTGAGTGTACTATGATGGCTGATACATCCAAAAGCTCCTTAGTCTTTTGTGATTCCAACTACTTTTCTAATCCCTTGCCCTTCTGTGGAACATAGGCTCGAATTCATAGATGGGAGACTACAGGTACATGCTGGTTCTCTGCCCCCTCGTCCCAGCCCGTTTAAGGACTGGTACTATTTGTTGTACCAAGGTGTGCCAGTGTGGAATGGATATTGCCTGTCATGGTTTGAATGAAAATGGGCCCCATAAACCCACAGGGAGTGGCATTATTAGGAGGAGTGGCCTTGTTGGAGAGGTGTTACCTTGTTAGAGAAAGTGTGTTACTGGGAGTGGGCTTTGAGGTTTCAGATTTTCAAGCCAGGCCCAGAGCAATTCTCTTCCTGTTTCCTGCTGATCCAGATGTAGAACTCTTAGCTGTCTCTCCAGCACCACATCTGCCTGCATGCCACCAAGCTTCCTTCCATGATGATAATGGACAGAACCTCTCAACCGGAAGCCCGCCCAATGAAATGTTTTCCTTTATAAGAGTTGCCGTGGTCATGGTGTCTCTTCATAGCAATAGAAACCCCAACTAAGACATTGCCCGACCAAGCACACAGGAGGAGATGGTAGACCCACCCACCAGGGTGGAAGATGGCTGATAACAGGCCTTCCCATTTCTCGGTCCCAGACACACGGCTGGCTTCCCCATTGCCCCCAGAACACACCAGCTCGTGCTCACCTCTTCAGAAGGCCAGCTCCCTTGCTTGCCCTTTGCTCTGCCCGAAGGTTCGTCCACGTGTGTACTTGTCTTATTCTTACTTTTGTCAGGTCTTTTCTCAAATGCTATCGTGTCCATGAAGACTCCAGCATTCAGCCACTTAAAAACATGCCATCTTGCTCCCTCTCCCAGCAACCTGACCAGCCTCCCTCCTCACACAGCATGGCTTTTCCCTGAAGCACTCCCCACTGGCTAACACACTGCACTCCGTTATTTGATTTGTTACCTGTCTCCTCTCACTGCAGTAAGTCTCCCAGAAGCAGGAGACTTTGCCCCTCTTGCTGCTGGCTGCATTCTCAGCCCCTGACTGGCGTCTGCGGCACCACAGGGGAGAGATTCACTTCGTATTTGTTGTATGAGTGGATTACAGACAGCCCAATCCCATTGAACCATTGCGAATTTTGAGGGGGAAAAATACAGGTCAAAAGCAGCTGAATATTGGCAGTTTGGTATGGCTCAGCCTTATATGTCGCAACCCAATAATTGGTTCAAGAGGGCTGTGTGGCAGGGGCATTTTTATCATCTCAAAACATCAAGATCTGTTTTCAATCTGGTGACAAGTTATTCACTTAAATAGGCATGTCTCTCCCTAACCCTGTGGTCCACAGAGCAACCTTCTTCTAGAAGACTATCCTATCAGAGGCAGAACTGCCAGTGCTGCCCTTCACAACCCATGTATAATTTTTCTTGGCTATGGATTAGTTAGAGAAACTAGAGTTTAATTGGCCACAAAACTGACCAGACATTAGACCCAAAGCTGGGGAAATAGTGTAGGTCAGTGTGAGACAGAACATGGCAGGGCAGAGGGAACAAGGCTCTGGGGTGGAGCTGAGGAGGCTGTTCATGGTGGTCACACAGTGTTCAGAGGCAGAAATCTTCCTCTGCAACACAGTGGGATTTTATTCTTGTTTCCTGTTTGTTTGTTTGTTTGTTTTTTCCATATAGCCAAGGAAAGGGGAATAAAAACCAGCACCTCTTACTTTAGAATCCAAGCTTTTCTTGAAGCTAGTCTGTTCAAATCCAAAGGGAAAAAGCTGTTGCTTTTGGTGTCTCCACCACAGTTCAGAAGACAAATGCTGTAAGTCAGTAACTCAAGGTGGCCAGATGCAGCTGTTAGCCCCTAACATGTGGCATTGGCTCTACAGCTGTGTCCCCCACTGTTAGGTGTCCCCACAATACAGGGGCCACCTTTAATCTCTGCAGGAGCTAGGAGTGAAATCCAAACGAGCTGGGGCAATGGGCTGACATGTATTTGATCCTACTGCATTCGACATCAGGCTACATGTACTTACTCTGGAGCGAGATGTGGAAACAGAGCTTTCACTTTTCTCACATGTATCTTAAAGAAAACGGCAATGCAGTATGTCCACAGGGACCCTCGGCCCAGCCTCCAAGGACTGTGAGGGTTTGGTCAGTTAGTGACCCACAAGGTCAGCGTGGCTGTCTCCACCAGCTGTGGTACTCTGTGCTGTGTTCAAGTGGCTGTTGATCGTTAGCAACGCTCCTGAACGTTGGAGCGGCGATGCTTTCGCTGTAATTGTCCTATCTTAGAGCTAGGAGCGGTTGCTAACTCTCACCATGCCTCAGTCATAGACTAGACCTTGTTGTAAGCATGCACATAGAGAACCAAAACACAGCATATGAGGGGATTCACGCTATCTGAAGTGTCAGGAACTCGGTGGGGGTATAGTATTTACATCAAGAGGTGTCACTATCCACATGACATGGACCCGGCCATTTTTGTTTATTCTTCTTTAAAATGTCTACAAAGAACACTCACGGGATTCTGTAATCACAGTGAAGGGCGAGGCATGTTTGAAAGTTTTGTCACCTTGTTGGGTGTGGCATGGTGACATATACCTTTAATCCTGTCACTTGGGAGGCAGAAGAGTTAGAGGCCAGCCTGGTCTACACAGTAAGTCCCAGGCCAGCCAGAGTTGCACAGTGAGGCCTTTCCAAAAAAAAAAAAAAAGTCCAGTTCCTCAGACGTGTCTGAGGTCCCCCTGTGACCTCCGGCCACCCTATTCCTTTTACCATTCTTGATGCTTCCCCGATTGCGCACGGTGGGGGACACATTTTAATGGCCACAGCTGCTTCTTTTGTGGACAGTGGCTTCCTCCCTGCACCCTTGCTTCCTAACCACTCTTGTGGTCTCATTTGCAGGGAAGCTACCCTGGCCCCCAAACAGGCCTGGCCACTACTGTCTCCATCATGCGGAATCCCGCTTCTGTGCCGGGAACTGTACCGAGTCCACAGCTCCTAGTCCCCGGCCCCACATCAGGCTTCTTTCCTCTTGTGCATACCCCTTCTCGGGGGTGGGAACTGCCACCACCCCAGTCACCGGAGTCAAGGTCAGAGCGTCTTCTTCTTGTGTAAGAACCTTCAGGGTTCTCATTTCCGTCAAAGGCTCTGGTGTGTTTTCTTTCCTTGTGCAACATTTCTCCCTTCCATCCTCTCACTTGGGGTGTTGGGTTCAGCCTCCTCACTCTGCCAAGCTGAAGAAGACTCCTTGGAGATCCCCATTTACCTGGAAGAAGTCAAAACTTCACCAGTGCCTTCTGGGACCTGCCTACAGAACCGTCTGGCCCCGCCTATCTCTCCTCTAGCTCATTCCTTTCACACTTTTCAACACCCTAGGAGCAAGCTGAGGAGTTCTTTCTATACTGTTCTAGAGAGCTTTTTTTAACCCTCAGTCTCCCTCCCCCCCCCATATCTCCCCTCTCCCTGCTCCCCTCCCCACTTTTCATTTTGTGAAGGGATCTGACTCTTAAAAACTCAGGGCAGTCTGCCTCCCTCAGCCTCAGTGCTCAGATTACAGGCGTGTGAGCCGCCACAGCTGGTCCTTTTCGAAACCTTCTCATCTCCCTAACACATTTGTCAAGTCAGAGTGTGAAAGAGCCTGCTTCAGGAAGCCGGCCCCCTTTCCGTGAGTCCCGCTTACGCCCCTCCCATATGAACTTTCACAGCTCCCCGTACTTCCCCATCATATCCCTTCTCATGCTATATTTAGCTTCTTCTATATTGGCCTTCTTCCTATTAGCTGCATCTGGGAGGTGGGAGAAGAGAGCTGGAAGAGAGAGGCAGAAACCAAGTTGCTTGTTCACGAGCTTTCCTCCAGCAAAAAGTATAGGTCCTTAAAAAACGATTAGCGTTAACAAACACACGGATGCTCACTTTCATTATTGCCGATGTTAACCCAAACTTTACTCTTAACCACGACATCTGGTTCTTCATCTTCTAAAGGTCAGAGAGGGTGCAGCAGACGCTCCATCAGGTCTCTACCCCCACTCAGGAGCTGACACCCAGCGTCGGCCTCCAGGGCTGCCACAAGCAGCCTTTCCGTGGCGGCTGCTTTTGCTGATTGACTTTCTGAGTGTGCACAGCAACTTCCCCATGGGTCATATGTTTTTCCAAGACTCACAGGAACTCATCCCGAAGAGTCCAGGAAGTTCCCCATATGTCTCTAAATGCCTCCTTCAGAATGTCTTCAGAATTCCTAAGTTAAAGATCCCAGGACTGAAACTTTGGATGTCAAGTTCCCCATGGAGCTGCCTGGGATGGTGCTCAGGAGGTTGTCAGCTCTTTTAGGGCTGGATAAGGAATAGTGTGTTAGGTCAGGCAGGATGCAGTGGAGATCTGAGGCTTCAAAGTCCTCAAGAGTCAGAGCCAAAGTTAAGGAACCCAGCACTCCTGTGGTACTGGGTGACAGCCAGGTAAACGGGGTAGTCCCTTTCCTCTTAGTGCTATGTGTACTTCCTGTCTCAGTGACTTTGTGCTTGGTCATGTGACTCATGTGGGCCAGTGGAATGTAAGCAGACAAGCTGAGCACAGAGGCCTGAAATGCATTTATTGGCTCATATTCTCCTTTAGTTCCTAGTGAGAAGGCCACGCTCTGGGTCACCGTGTTCGGTCCTTGGATATTGACTTTGGATTAGTATGTGTTGACTCTTGGAGAGCTAAGCGAAGATGTACATAATTTGGAATTGAAAAGTGGCCTGTTCTGGGAACACACAGAGGGGTCGTTATATACGGTGTGGGGTAATGAAAGTCTCAGGGCAGCCAAGGTTGTCAAGGCAACAAAGACAAGAAGGAAGTCCACTGGTGGAGTCCTGGTGTAAATCATGATTTACAGACCAGAGAAACGAGAAGGAATCAGAGGAACCAGAAATAGAGCAGAAGGAAAGGAAACAGAACACCAGGCCAGCCATAGACCCTGACGGGCAGAGAGAGAATGTTCGGAGTTGTGCCGAGTAGCAGGGACTCTTATGTCCGACACCGCTGTTAGACCAGTGAGGAGAGGATAGAGACCTGACCTGCCAGGCTAGTGACAGGAGAGCCGTTGGTGTTCTTGAGAAGCCATTCTAGGAAGCGAGAGTGTCAAAGGGGGAATCCAGGAAAGAAAAAGAGGAGAGAGAACAGCAAGTTCAACCGTCCTTATTTAAAAAAAAAATTCTCAAAATCAGGCTACAGCCAAAGGAGGAGAAGGAGGTGTCAAGAGAGTTTCCTGAAGATGTGAAGAAAATGCTAATATGGACGGGAAACATCCAAGAGAAAGAAGAAAGAGGTGATGAAGTTGAGCTGGAGGAGAGGGGAGGCAGCTCATGCAACAGGGAGCAGGAGGTTGGGTCCTCAGTATATAGTGTGTGATAGATGAGGAAAATGCACCCGAGTTGTCCAGGACAATGAAGTGAAGGGACCTGGACATGTGGTGTGTATGTGGTGATTATGCAGAGAGGCCTGGTGTCTGTAGAAACCTCCGAAGCAGCCCGTGAAGTCACTCTGTGAGTCGCTGCATTTACAGGTGAGGGCCCTGAAACAGGAAGCAGTCAAGGAACAGGCCCAAAGTCACACAGCAAACCAATGGTAAAGCTGGGATTTGAACACAGGCAATCTGGTTCTGGGGCCTAGAAGCTTAACTGCTAGGTTAAGCCGACCCAGTTAAAGATGTAAAAACCCACAAGCTGAACTAGATAGAATGAAGGTTGCATTAGTATTTGTGGGGTGACTACAGTGTGTCAAAAATCTGTACCAGAGGCCTCTGAACACCCACGGTCATTAAGGATCCCATTTTTCTGAAGAAGACTTGGAGGCCCAGGAAGATTCTTTCAAAGGGGAAGGAAAACCTGAGTTTTTAACTGTTGGTCTGGTTGTAAATAGCACCCCGTGTACACAAAGTGGAAGAAGCGTTAACCCTTTGCATGCTTCTGCCTAGCTGGAATCAACTTACAGCTGAGTGTATGAAAACTCTCCATGCATCAGGTGGAGGTCACTAGGAACCTTTATCCCAAGCAGGTGAGAGCTAGGTGGTCCTTACACAATGAGAATTTTAAAGATGGTAACTTGGGCAGAAAGCTGGCTGCCTGCCTGACCATTTTTGATGGTTTGAGGCAAGGAGGGGGAGAGCACAGGAGTCGAGGCACACGGTGAGAGCCTTGGGATTCTCTTTCTTTTTTAACTAAAACCACAGCCTTATATCACAAACAGGCTCTAGCTTTACAAAATTTTCTAAATGTCTTCTGAAGAAAGTGTACTCATAACGCCACAACGCTGAACAGCCACCCACTTCCTCAAAATGCAAGGAAGCAGACAGTTTAAAAAAAAAAAAAAACACAAAAAAAAAATGCAGAGACTGTTGTTTATCACGACTTCGCTTCAGTAAAGCCTGAGATTCTTCCTAGCAGAGTGTCAACTGGGCTGTTTCTGGTAAAACTGAACGCAAAGCAGGGTGCCAGCCCCGGGGGACTGTGGGTGGGATTAGGGGAGCTTGGGTGCCATCCCCAAGTGACAGATGGATGGACCTTTCATCTGAGAGAAAGGAAGAGACACGTGGGCAGATCAGCCTGGCACGTAAAGAGTGCCTGTGGAGCAATCACCAGGCAGAGAAGACGGACGAACTGAAGGGAAGATCAGAAAAAGCAAGAAGGGCACAGACTGTGACCCACTGGCTACTTGACCAGCTACTCACCCAAATCGGAAGCAAAATGTCCCTGAAGTTGCCAAGGAACTGGGATTTCAACTTGAAAGCGGAGGCTGCGAAAATAGGTAAGGTCAGGGTCCAGGTCTTTACCTCGGGGGTTCTTATGCTTGAGCACCCACTATTTGCATGCTGGGCTGTGAGCCCTCAGTCGGTAAAAGCAGCAATGCTGAGTTGGGTGGAGATTTGCATCCAGGTTGATGTGTTGACTGAAGTTTCAGCATGCTGGAAGGGGGCTCTCCTGTCCGAAGGTGGGCTGCGTGGATCAAGGGAACTGGGTGGTCTTAGGCTGTGCCTCGTATACAAAATTGAGTTTTGTTCGTGTATCTGTAGAGTCGTTTCTGGCTTGGAAAGTCGTCTCTCTGTTGGATGACTTTCAGTAAGGGCACAGAGATTGGAGTATTTTGAAATGATTTATCCACAAGTGAATTTAAGTGAGTGCCACGTTTGTGAGCCCAGGGGCCAATGAAAGGCTACCTAGACTAAAAAGGAGACGTGGAAAATGAGGTGAGAGCATAGTGACTTTTAAAGTATGAGAACAGTGTTCTAGAGGAACAGAATGTGAGAGAGCTCAGGAGAGGTGAAAAAGACACACTTTAGAACATTCTGAGACGTTCTGGCCCTCAATTCATACCGTTTTCCTCTAACGACAACAATGATACATTAGCTCGAATCTGTTGTTTGTTATCATATAGATGTCTTTTCGTTTGTTTGTTTTTTGAGACAGGGGTCTTGCTATGTAGTTCTAGTTGGCCTGAAACTTGCTATAGAAACTCAGATTCACAGAGACCCTTCTGCTTTTCTTCAGTGCTGGGATTATCGACATGGCTTGCATACCTGATGTTTCTTTTATTATTAAATTTTTTTTTTAATTGATCACAGTCAGATGAAGTAATTGGGCTGAAAGCGATCGACTATTCGACTATGTTACTCACACACACACACGCACACACACACACACACACACACACACACACACACACAATCTACATAGTAAGACAACTTCTTGATTTTAGACATTAGTGTTGAGGCCTTGCAACAGCTTGGAAGGACTTTGCTTGGAGGAAAGTTTAGGCTGGATGGTTCATGGTAGTTGGTGTGTTAAAATGACTGGTCCACTGAAAACTCACAAATGGGAAGCAGGTCAGAGAAGGGGCTTTGAAATTCAACTGAAAGTAACCAAAGGAACCATTTATCTTGGTGACTGAGAGACCACATTACCAAACAAAGCTGGGACTGTGTACTGAGGTCAGTTCAGAGATGAGGAGCAGGCAAGAGCTCTCTCCTGTCCATACAAACATCTGTGCTTGATGTTCACTCTAAGTTATCCAAATCCACTTTTAAGGTAAAATGCCATGCCTCTGTTCCTATGGAAATGTCCCGCCTCTCCTGTGTAAAGGCATCCTGCTCCCTTACCATTTATGTTTCAGCTGAAAATGGGAAACTTGAGAGAATAAATGTTAGATTTTTTCATAGACAGAGAAAATTACCACATTAAATTCTCAAGCCTGGGGTTAGGCCGAGAGAATTTTGTGTTTTCTACCACTGGTTCTTACAGGTGGGCCCTGGATAGCTTACTGTAGAGCAGCCTCTATTGCTGGCTAAAATCACTGACTCTCAGGGTCTACCGTGGCTGTGCAGTCAGAGGAGACCTCAAGAGGGGACCCCAGGATCTTGCATTTTAATGAGCATCGTCCTGGCGAGCTTTCAGCTTCCAAGGCTAAGCACACAGGCTCCGAGTCACTGTGCAGGCAGCAGAGAGCCTAGGGCCTGCACCAGCTAGGCAAGCAGTGTTGGTTACCTGAGCGAAATCTGAGTACCAGAAGGCAGTATTGTTTAGTACTACTTAATAACATGCAGTAATAAGTCCATAATGTTTAGAAGACCTGTTGTCGGTATCCATGCCATCTATATGTATGTCGCCCTGTTGCAGACTGCACGTAAACTGGCATCCAGATCAGAAGTAGGACCCTCTGAGGAGAAAGTGCTCAACTCAGTTGCAAAATCTCCAGTCCCTTCTCCCATGACCACTACAGCTGTAGGAATCGGTTTATCCATATGTCAGAAAAGCTACCTCCAGAAGAAGGGCCATGTAATTGGGAGTCCCCACAGGGAAGTCAGGGATTGTGGTTTCCAATCCTGAGTAGTAAGGTGGAAAAGGATCGGGGCTTCTCTGTCTGGCCACTGCTGACATTTGTGACTGGGTAATTCTCATCGCAGGGGCTTTCCTGCACATTGTAAGACAGTTAGCAGCATCTCTGGCCTCTACCCTCTTTAGGATGATAACACCCCTCTACCACTACCCACAGTAGCAACCAAAAATGTCTCCCAAATTGCCAAGTGTCCTTTGGGGAGAGACAGCTGTAATATTTTCCCTAGACTAGTGTGCCGAAGGGTTACAGTTATAAGGTTATGGGAATTGGAGCCCACATCACATAGTTCAATTTTTAGGAGGCTTTTATTAAGATGTGACTTGAAAGAGATGGAAGAAAGCCTAAAACCTCCAAGAAAGGCTCTTGATGGTAAAATACAAGACCCAACCACTGTGGAGCCCAGTGGAGGGACTGCTTTTCCTTTCTGTTCCTCTAATCTGGAGTGCTGAACCAGAGCTGGAGGGAAAGCCAACACCTCTGAGACCGGGGGAGGCCTCTGCAGCTCTGCTCTTCCTCAGATGGTGGAGGGTACCCTCAGAGTAAGGAATAGAACTGCTAGGAGGTCCCCACCCTGGTCTGGTGCTCCTGGTGCCGTGATGGGAGAACATGAACGAGGCCACCTGGCACCTGACCCATCAGTCCTCATGGGGAACAGGAATTAGAAACAGCAGGTAAAGGCAGTGACCTGGACTTGAGGTGGGACCAAGAGCACGTCTTTCTTCCTTAGATGTAGCATCACCTGCCATTTTAGTCCAGCTATTTGAACCATGGCAGCCTGCCACTGTGTTCATGTTCACACCTGTTTTTCTACTATTCACACTTTTGGACTAACTCCTTTCTCTCTCCCTGTGTGTGTGTGTGTGTGTGTGTGTGTGTGTGTGCACATGGGTGTGCACATGTGTGCATGTGCATGTGGAGGTAAGAGAACAGCCTCAGCCACCATTCCTCTCACCAGCCTGGAGTTTGAGCAGGCCCGACTAACAGGTTAGTGAGCCCCAGAGATGTACCTATCTCTGCCTCTCCAGTGCTGGGGTTATAAGTACCAAGCACAGATGGACACATAGACACAGAGAAGTGAATGGATAAAGACATCTGTGAATTATTGGAAAGTAGGCAGACAACACAAATAGTCATACTTGACCAACAACCATATGAAAATATATAATCTTATTAGTCAGGGCGTGCAAATGAGAAGCACTGTGGCACATTCATTCCCATCCACTAGCTCAAATAAACCGAGAGCATCTGATGAGTCCAAATGTTGTCCATGACATGGTGCAGGGAGGAACCAAGCCATTATGGAGAAGCTCTTGGCATAGCTCACCTGAGCTGATGATTCACAAATCTTACCATGTTGTCTTTCTCTCCTGAGACCACATCCTAGAGGAGCCCTGTGCATGCCAGCAGATGAAATGTGCAGGGGAAACCCCCATGTTCAGCAAGGGAATGGTTTAATGCTCGGTAGCATCTTTCTAAGATGGAACACCACACAAGAGCAAATAATTGCAGTTATGAACAAGTGAAACTGAACAGCAACCACTTATTTTGGAGAAAGTGAAATTCATTCCCATTGAATTTAAAAAGTACATAGGCTTATAGCAAAACTATAAAGGAAAACAGAATTTCATGTCAGGGTTATTGCTCTTTTGGGAGAGAAAGAATGGAAAACACAAGTGTGAGGTGCCAAAGGTCCTATCCCAGCAATCTGCACATGCATGGTTCTGTGTCAAATGAACAGCAACAACACATCCAAACACACAGTAAACCATCAAAAACATGCAAAGTTTGTTAACAGTGGATAACTCTGGGAAAAGGCTATCCGTGAGATGTATTCTACATGAACGCATCATTATCCTAAGGCTAAACACTTAAATTAAGTGTCCTGTATTACGAGCAAGTATTACTGTGTCATTAAAAATGCCCAAAGCTAGCACCCCTACCCAAGTGCTTGACCAAGGAAATTGACCACGCTCTTCACACAACACATGATCCTTTAGCAGCTCGGCAGCTGGCTCCAAAGCTCCACATTAGCTGAAGAGGCTCCACTAAGCCAGGACCTGCACTTGCTCCTCCACAGACATCTCGCCACACAGCTCACAGATGTCCCGGGGTCCAGGGTCACCTGGACACTGGAATGCCACTGCTCCCCAGTAAGGCACACTGACACCACACAGCCCGAGGTGACCTGAGATAGGCATGTTTGTGAATTCGGTTTTAGAGATTTCTTTCCACTGAATCGTCAAGTTCAATAGATGCTAATCCAGACCAGCCTGGATCTGGACCACGGTAGTCTATTTTCTGTGACTGATGCCACTGTGCTCCCTGTGCAGCTCCGTGTCCCCCAAAGCTGAAGATTACCACATGGGCAGCAGAGCCATGACAAGAAACGTACCTTCCTTCACTGTCACCAAGGGGGTACTTATGCTAGATACCATACCTGTCTTTCTGCAGAGGTTACATCATTGTCCCTGGTCCCTAGGCTATTGTCAACTTTAAAGTCGTTAATGTTAAATGGGGGACAGAGCCTTGTGGTCACTTGTAGAATGAAGACTGAATGTCCCCTCTGGGTCTCCTGCAGCGGCAGCTAGGAGAGGACCAACTTCATTGGTAAAGGGAAGAAACATCTGTTTTCTACCCATTTGCACACCGAGTGCCATCTGTAGACACTGGACAGTCTGCACTTCCTGCTAGATTAGGAGCTAAGTGGCAAGCTCAGTGGTTCTCAGAATCCAAGCCTCTTAAAATGGGTCTGGGTTGAGACGCCCCTGGCCTGGGCGTAATAGCCTTCAGTAGCTCACAGGAGCACTGCTGCATATCTGTCACACACATCGCCGTTTACAAAGCATCTTCAGAGTCCCGTAGGAGAACGCCATGGGGATTCCACGAAGCCGTAGTTGGGAGGATTTCAGGATCCGCTGAGAAGGATAAGCTGGTGACAACAGCCCTTTCCCACACACAGCATGGCTTGAAAGAGAAAACTTTGCATGAGCCAGCATCATTTGGGACTACCTAGGTAACACGAGATATGACATGGGAGGGCACAAAATGTCCCAGCTGTGGCCATAACAACTGAGGCCAACTGGTCCCTGGGGGAAGCTTGGAATCATGGACACCACAGTAAGGATCAGGCCATTTAGAAGGGATCCCACCACAGAGGACAGCAGTGAAGCTTTGCAGAAGCCCAGGAAGAACCGAGATAAGAAAGTCACAGGGAGAAAAGAGAATTTGCCTTTTTCCCTTCCTCATCACCACTTCGTTCTTTGAAAGAAAAGACTCTCATAGGATTAGCAGCCAGATCTAGGGAGCTGGACTATTTCTCAGGAACCCACAGGTAAGTAGAGGCAGACTGGGAAACAATTACAAGACTGTGCTGAGAGTAGCGGCATGGGTCACACGGGACATCACAGAGCCAGAAATCTGCTGCCACCATCTTCCTGTCCGACATATCCTTCCATAAGACACTGACCATTATTTCTTTTTCTTTTCTTTCTTTTTTTTTTTTTTTTTTTTTGGTTTTTCGAGACAGGGTTTCTCTGTGTAGCTTTGCGCCTTTCCTGGAGCTCACTTGGTAGCCCAGGCTGGCCTCGAACTCACAGAGATCCGCCTGCCTCTGCCTCCCGAGTGCTGGGATTAAAGGCGTGCGCCACCAACGCCCGGCTCATTATTTCTTAAACTTTCTCCAATTATGAACTTTTTTGGCTCGGGGAATTTCTATGCAACTCCAAGTACATAGGTATTTTAAATTGGTATACAAACCAGTACTTATTGGTAATGATTCATAAACAAATTTTAAATAGCTGTGGCATGTATATAATTTTTACCACTTATTAAAAATTGAGAGCACATTTACAGACTAGTCAGAAAGATGTATTTGTTCATTTTTTGCACAGGGAATTCAATCTTGGCTGAATATTTGATACTGCAGAACACAGAGGATCTCCAAGGGTTTTCAGAGCTGATTAATATTTTGATTTTGTAACTGTTGATGCTGAGAACACTACTTTGCATAAATATATAATGTGAAGTGGCATGGGACTGGGAAGATGGCTGAGTGGTTAACCAAACTGTCTGTTCTTGTAGAAGACCCAGGTTCTGTTCACAGTACCCACAAAGCAATTCACAACCATCTGTAACTCTAGCTCCAGGAGCCCAGGTACCTTTTCTGCCTCCGCAGGCACCACCCACTCACGGTACACATGCATGCATATATGCGAACATTCATACACACAAAATGAGAAGAAACTAAATCTTTATAAAAATAAAAGAGAGATAACAAAAGTATGTGTAGGGCCATTTCAGAAATTGCTAGAAGTTCTGCCCTAATTAAAATCCAAAATTCATGAAATGATTTCTTTTTAAAGAAACTCAAGTCAGTAACTCAAACAATTTTTAAAACCAAACATTCTAACACAATTCAGTCCAAAAATATACTAATTTGATAGTTACATGCTGAGGAATGGCAGTAGGAAAATGTTTTTTTAATTGAAGCATTTTGCTACTACGGAAGCAGACATTTTTGTTTGTGTTGTAAAATCCCTGCAATAATTCTGTGATAATCTCGAGTCTGAGCCAGATGAATCAGCAGTGTGTGTTGGTGCTGTGTGAGGGCAGGTACGGTGCAAAGTGTGCATGTTGCATGTTCAGAACCAAGACTACGGTAAAATCCTGTGATATAACGTAGGGGAATGCCGTCCCAAACACCTCACATTCATCATTTGTTTGAGTCTGAATTAACTTTTTGGCCATTGCATTATCAGAAATCTTTTACTGTTGCCGTATTTTCCACAGCTCCTACATCAGTTACATGAACCTCCACGGGGCTGCAGCCCCTAGTTTAAGAAGCTCCGATCATAGGGGTTTACATTCTCCAGTGAGTCTCAGACTTCCCTTCAGTCCTCTGTGAATTTTACTGGGTGATGTCTCGTGCATATTTCATGTCCTTCCTCTTCAAGAAAGGAACCAGCCTAGAAGGGCTTGTGATCTAACCCCAGTACCCACTCCTTCCTCTTGCACTTCCCAAGCATGTCACACTGCAGACTCCAGCTGGCTTCTTCACTTACTCTCTCTCCACTCTGGCCTTCATCACTCTGTCCACTGGAAGTTGGCAAATCTCTGGAAAGAAGATATAATGGTCCTTTACAAACAATTTCAACAGGGAAGTTGACTCCTTTGGGGTGATATCTGTGGATGCTTCTGGACTTGCGTGGTATCAGTTAGTGGCAGTCAGCCCTGCCAACTAACTGGTTGCTTTTATCAAAAGAGTTTGTTCTTCAGTCTGTGGACCTACTAGTGAGGGTGACCCCAATTGCCTGGAAGAACTGGCATGGGCGTGGGATTGGCATAGGGTTGGGCTGTCTGTTGATGATTGATAGACAGGGAGGAGGCCAGCAAGACATGAACTGTGGAAAGAGCATGGCCTTGGATGATGCTGACAGTGGATGGCCGGTCTAGGACACATGGCTAAAATTCTGCAAATAAGATTCCTAACACCCATGCATTCTGAGAGAGGGATAAAGTCCTTCCTACACATTACAAACATCGTGTCCTTTGTTTATAGACAACCTTATCTTTAACCTTAGATTAGACCAGCAGCTGTGCTTGGGCTCTTGCAGAAGAAAACCCACTGAGCGTGCTCTGACGTTATATTCTCGGGCTTTATTTTTACTACAAAACTTGCTGAAAGTTTCCTGGTTTAGAAGTAAGGATTGGCAAATGCCAGTAGCTCCGATATGTCACCCCACGTGAGAAAGCTTTCTGGGTTTCCAATGCTCAGAAATTACCCTATGCGCTCCCTCCTTCTGATAAGGCACCCACCGGGACCTGCTATGCTCCCCGTTTCATCTTGGCTTCCAGGAAGCTGAGTCACGCCAACCTCTACCCATGGATTAGCATACTCGCCTTGTTGGGCCTCAGTGAGGATTTATGTCTTCTTTGAAAATGATTGTCTATGTGAACATGAAGAGCTTATGAACCCCTTTCTCTGAAGACAGCATGTAAGGACATGCAATGTATCAGTATCCCTGATCGTATATCCTGTGGGCAGAGCTCTTATCTTTCAGTAGCAGCTGAACATTGTGATCTGTCTAAGATGCGTTTGAAGAGCAGGTTAGTGATGAGGGCCACTTCTTCCTGTTTTGAGTGAAAACACGGCTGCATGCACACTCCTTCTATCTTTAGAATTCCACGAGGCAGTGACATCTTCGGTCCATTCAGGCCAGTGATTTCATTCATCCACCTGCTCATTCAGTCACTCACACCAGTCTGTTCACTTCTAGGACAGGTTCTCTTCAAAGAGTGTTCGTGCCTCTCTCTGCAGGTCTTCTGTGTAGAAAGCATACCCTCCCCCCCGCCCCACACACACACCTTGCTAAAGAAAGTCTTCCTTAACCTCAAGCCCATCCCAGTCTCCAGAAGCTGAGTAGATTGTGTCCACGGGACTGACTGGCTTTGATGAGTCCCTGCACTCCTCAGCCACTCCCAAGGGCGCCTAGCCAGATCTTGTTTCTCGATGAGGCCAGGTGCCTAGCCGCTGGATTCTGGCCTCTGGCAGCCAGGCATTTCTGCACTTCGTCACATTACTAATTGTAAGTTACCGTGATAACGTAAGTTCACCTGTCCTCTCCAGTCTGTCTCAGCCTGATTGCCCTGTGCAGATCCTGGGACTCACCCACGTTTCATCTTTTGCGGGGAGGGGAACTGAACTCACTCCGAGCATTCCAAGTTCTCCCTTCCATCAGCTGTTCCAGTTTCCCTCGGACTCGGGCGGTTCGAGGTGGTTGTTCCAGAAGACCATAGCATTTGGGGGTAAAAATGGAGCTGGGGAAAACATTTGAAAGCCAGGAATCATTCTTCTTTCTAGGATCCGGAAGTCCTTCCAAGATTCTTTGCTCAGCCTGTTTGAAACTGCTGCTCTAACTTCTTCCTTTGGCTTTTAAGAAATCTTTCCTTCTGCTCACACGTTGGAAGCCACATCTGTCACTGTGTTGCAGGCTCTTCCCAGAATCACACAAAATCCCTACCCTTATGTTTCCTACAGCCAGATCCCACTGTCATCCTCATTTTGGGTGTTCTTCCAACTCTGCCCTCCATCCCCACTGCCACCCTCCTCCTCCTGGGAAGTCTAATCAGATCGCCCAGGGGGGATCATTCCCCAGGAACTTGCTTGAGTTCGATCATTTTTCTTTATTCTGGTTGATACGTATTGTTGGCTGTCTATTGTGTGCTGGACACTCTGCTCAGGACTCCTGGAGAGAAAAAGATAAAGACTCTGACGGCCTCTAGAAGATGGCTGCGATGATAGGGTGGTTTCTGGTCAGGACAGGGGTGCTGCATATAGGAACTTGCAACGGGCAAGACTGCATACACAAGATCGGCGGCCACAGCTCCAGCCGGAATTGGGGAAGGACCCATGATGCCCCACTCCTACCTGAGGAGCTATTGACAACTGATGGCTGCTGAGGGAAGGAGAGCCGGTTTACTTCAAGTCCCCATGTGCCAGTAGACATCCTGACCCCTGGGCACACTCTGGCAGCACTGACTGGACTCAGTGGGTTTAAAAAAGAAAACATGAATCTGGGAAGTGTAAGTGGTGGTAGAGTACAGGAAAGGAGGGGACGGGGTCGACCTGATCAGAACGTGAAACTTGTCAAAGAATTTATTTTGTTTAAAATACTCCAACAGTACCTTTTATCTGAGGGAAGGTCTACCCCATCAAAAGGAATCAGACATAACATAGAAGTGTGACTGTCGTTACAACATTTAAAGAGCCAACGTGGAGTTTGTTCTGTTAAGGCCCTTACGTTGATGCCCATCATTCAAGTCCACGTGCACCTAAGAAATCTTCCGCTCCCAGACTGCATTCTCATCTACAGCCAGCAGATGGCGACCACAGACAAGGCTCTGTGGTTCTATTGCTACAGGGAATCTTCATTTGTTTTCCATTAACTTTCCCAGAAAGCCTTGGATTTAACCAGTTCTCTGAACAGCATAAAGCTCCCTCAAGCTACATCCTTCTATGACCTGAAATGCCCACCCAGCAGTACTGACTGGAAAACCTAACTGCCTGTTTGTCTTCTCAGGTAAAAAGGAGGCTTCCAGATTAAAATATTCTTGAATGAAAAGAAAAAGATCTTGATTTGGAAAGCCATTCCCAGCAATAGAGCTGGGGTTGGGATCGGATTTGGGAATAGAGTCCTTGAAGACACATACACGTGCAGCAGATTACAAGCTCAGCCCTCTGCCACTTCTGACTTTGGACACTGTACATCAGTGTCTGAAGGGGAGTCACTCTGCTGCTTCGTAGGTCAATAGGCAAAGCCTCCTCTAATAAGGACAGGCCACTCACTGCACACTGTGCCATCTCTGACCTCGCCTCAGTGGCCTCCACATCCTGTGTACTCAGTTTACCTCTTCTGCCCATTCTCTGACTTCACCCCCTGCCACTCTGAACATTATGAAGAAAATCTAACCATTGGGCTGCCTGGTTCTACTTCAGGCTTATGCTCATCACTCTAGGTGGGCACTCACAGAGCCACTGAGATCCTGACTGAATTCTCTATGCTGTGCTTGTGAAATAGCTGTGACTAGTAATGATAAAGAGTTGAGATTTGCGTCTCACAGCGCTGGAGGCCAGGAAGTCCAATGCCACGGTTTTGACATGGTTGGTGTTGGTGAAAACCTATTGTATATAGATATCAGCACCACGGCATGATGGGAGGTGGGTAAAGCGAGGTCACACACTGTGACTTCAGAGGGTGGAGGAACAGAAGAGGGCAAACCCACTTCCTCAAAACATTTTGTAGGGGCCCTGGGTCAGTCATCTGTTTGCCCAAGAGTCAAAATGTCCAAGAAGGTACTTAAAAGGGGAAAAAAAAAACTTGTTTCACCCCCTGTTCTGAACATCTCCATCCACTGTCATTTAGTCTTATCTCTTTCGGCATGAAGTGAGATCAAACATCAAGGAAGACAGCTTTTAGCTGAGCAAAGATGGTCATCTCATGGTGGGCAGGAAGCAGGAGGGGGATGGGGCAGAGACTGGGGACCCCAGAGGTGCATCCTACATCCTCCACCTAGATCCAGCTCCCCAGAGTTCCCACCTCCCACCCCCCAGCTTTCCAGAGTCAGTGGATTAATCCACTGTAAGGACAGCATCCTTAAGACCGAGAACTACTCAATAGCACCACCGGCTAGACACCAATCCTTCAACAGGCGACCTCAGGGCATAGCTCATGTCCATGCCATTAAATGTCCATGCCATTAAAGGCCTTCATTCTGTCTTTGAGGACAGAGCCCTCCCTGCTCAATAGTTTGCTAAGGCATTGATGCTTTGGGGATTGAGTTTCAACAGGAATTTGGAAGGGACATTCATCACTCAAACCATAGAATCTATCCACCAAAGTTACTTTCCTTTTGCCCCAAACTCTCGCTGCCGAAGGTAGTTAATCGTAATTGTCAACCTGATTGGAATAAGGTTCCCTGAGAGAAGATGAGGGAGTTTCCTAAGAGAATCAACTAAGGAAATTATCTAGTTTGCTCTAGGAGCCCAGAAGGAATTAAAAAGGAGGGGAAAGAGAGGGCTCTGTGGTAGTGACTTTCTCTGTCTGCTCCCTGGCCACCATGAGTGAACTGCCCTGCTGTGTGTTGTCTGCCATGGTAGTTCAAACTCTGGAACTGAGAGCCAAAACAAAACTTCCGGTATTTATCATGCTTTTTCCTTCTCAAGGTCTTAACAATTCCTCATACTCTTGCTCAGATTTTTATATTTCAAAATGAAAAATGTGACAGCTAAATGAGAACTGCCCCACTTTTACCTTCAGTCCTACCTTCAGACATGAACAACAGGGGTTCCCCTCCGAAGACCTGCATGTTAGTGGACCTCTGTAGCCTCCTCAGGGTGAGGCATGAAGCCGAGGGAGCAGGCTTACCTAGACTCTGCATCCTGCCCACCTCAGGGCCCCGTGAGACTGTGAGTTCACCAGATGCCCAGGAACAAAGGAATGCTTTCATGAGTCTTGCAGTGTTGTTCTATGTTTGTTGGATGGTGGAGGAACACAGTTTGGACTTCTGGACCAAAGAGTCCATGCATGTGTGTGATCCTCACTGTGAGAAATGGAGCTGGGGTCAGAAGAGGAGGGACATGGGCTTTAACACGGGAACCATTTGCATTCTTGTATCCACAGGCTCTAGAATATCAGTCACGGAAACGTTCACTTCTCAAGTAGCCTGATTAAACGCTGGCCCATGCCACGCCACCCCACCAGAAGGTTCTCTCACCATCACTCCCAGTCCACACCTTGCCTAGCCACCATACCTCTGTCCTCGCCTCATTCCACTGGCTCCATCAGATGCCTTCACCTTGAAATAGGCTTCTCAAGGCGAACTCGATCTAACACCTTATGCTTTGCTTGATCTCAATGGCCACTCTTTCTGAGACCCTTCAGTAGTACGCCCTTCTCCGTCACACCTCACAACACTCAGGTGTTTCAGGCAGCACTGGCCCTGTCATTCATTCTGTGTCATTAAGAGTTACAAGATGCTGGCAGGTGAGCATCAAGCCAAGTGCAGGAACGTCATCAGGGCAGGACCACACACGTGACCCCACAGGCTGCGTGTCTATGAAGCTGACCAGGGCTTAGTGCATCAGGCCGCTGCTCATCCAGCCCCACTAGCTAGGTGGCCTCAGGCCTCCTTAAGCTTCCTCAGGCTTTAACCTCCAGCTGCCATTCTTTGTTAGCTGCGATCTCTCTTGTGGATTCTGCACAGCGCAGTTGTCTGCTTGGATGCCTTGGCGGCTTCTCTCCCTTAGCTTGGCTACCATAGGATTCTGAATTCTCTTCCTGTAGATGAATTTCTAAATGGCTTTCTTAAATGAAGAACACGGAGCCAAATATAGGGGTGAAAGCCTTAGAGAGATCAGGGAAATAGGGAAAGCCACCGGCCAACCTCACCTCACCAACTCTGCAGCTTCCAAAGAGAGCGACTTCCTTATATGACTTGCTGTTCTGCCATCTGATTTGCTCTCTGTCTAGCTACATCACTTCCTCTTCCTGGCCAGCTCTGCCACTTCCTATCTGTACAGGCCTCCAGAACTCTATGGTTGGTACTGGGATTAAAGGCATGTGTCACCACACTTGGCTCTGTTCCCTAGTGTGGCCTTGAACACACAGAGATCCTGCCTGCCAAGTGATAGGATTAAGGGCAGGTGCTACCACTGCTTGACTTCTTTGTTTACTTAAAATGGCTTGCTATTTCCTCTGATCTCCAGGCAAATTTATTTATTAAAGCACAAATAAAAAATCACCACATTTCAGCACAAATAAAATACCACATCTTCCCATCCATTTTACTTGGCTTTAGTGAATAAAGTTTAGTCAGCTCTACTAACCACCCAGGTACTGTAGCCAACACCTGGAGTTGGCTTCATTCATCTTTTTCTCTCCCACCTCCCATTGAATCCATCAGACAAAGCGCTGGGCTCACCAATCTGTGTCTCTGATCTGACCTTTTCCATTGTCCCTGACACTGGAAACCCCAGAATTTCTCACCTCTTCTGCCATGGCAGTTTGCTCATCAGTCTCCCTCCTCCCACTCTTGTTCCATGCCACACACCAGGCCCAACTCAGCAGCTCTTAAAAAGAACCAAATCATGCCATTTGTTCCTTCAAACCACCAGTGTACTTAGAATTAAATTAAAAACCAGGGTCTCCATGTGTAGGCTAGGCCTGCCCCTACCAACCAGCATCGAAGACTCTGGTACTGTTGCCTGTGCCCAGGCACACTGACTTCCAGTTCTGGAAGTGCTCTGCTTAGGGTAGTCTCAAGGCTGGGCCTCTGTTCTCCTTGAAATGCTCTTTCTGAGATTTTACCATGGCCTCTCCACTACTCATTCAGTTTTAGTGAAAAGACATCTTTCCAAAGAGCCTTTGCTTGAGCACAGTGTCTGCTGTGCTCCAGTGCCTCTGCATCCCACTATCTCAGTGTCTTCCTGACAATGTGACTTTGAGGCTGAAATTATCTCATTTGTTTGCACAACTGCACTGTAAGTTCCCTAAAGTGAAGGCATTATTTATTCCATTTGCTTTCAGATTCCCTAGGAATATGTCTTCACATGGTTGCTACCCTGAAAATGCTGTGGGATAGCTAGGCTTTCTCTGACTTTCCTTTGGCATAGGTACATTAAATTGAGACCAAAGCGTATTTATTTTTGTTATCTCTAATTGCTGTTCTTATCAGTGGCAGAGCAGTGGAACTCATTCTGGCATCCTTAGAGAAAGATATAGACTTTTGGTTTTGGAAGATAATTTGGACACTGGGTGGGTGGGTGTAGGGTGACTGAGCATGTAGATACTCTCAGTTCTAGTCTCTACGGTTGGCTAAGATCACAAGGAATACTTCTTGCTCCATCATCAGAGCAGAGTGTGAGCAAGGAATTCCTCCACTTGAGACTTGGGGGGGGGGAGGCAGGTCTTTTCACCCAGCTTCCCTCCCCTGCTCATCTCTAACTGGGCATTGGTTTTATTCTTTACTATCTAGGAGGCAGCCAACTCAGGAACTTAAGAGCAATTTTAAACAGAGGGCTAGAGGTAAGATGAACAATGTAGCTTAGTTTTCTTCATCAGAGACAAATCAATTCACACTCACTACTAAGGATGAGGAAAGTGACTCTCAGGAAGTACAAATACTGATGCTGCAGAACAGTTTTGTAGTAGTTAGAGTTAGTAAGAGTGAGCCAGGGAGAGGAATATGGGGAGGAGGGAAAGAGTGAGCAGAGCAGGGAGAGAAACTCAGTATATAAAGGGGTGAAAAAGCAGACCAAGAGGGGAAGGGGGAGGGAAAAGGAAGGCAGTGATGTGGGCAGAAGGAGGAGCCTCTGTGTGGTTTTTCTATTTTTGAAGATCCCACCTGCAAATTTCAGCTTGAAAAGACCAGTAGCTAAATGGAGCTTATCAACTGCACATTCAGAAAATAACTTCATTGCCTGCCCATTATGGATGATAGCATTGTTGCTACTCTAGATATTTCATTAGGACTTCATTCCACCTTCCTGTGGAGAGGTTGGGAAACTAATCAGGGACTCCCTTGCAGCTAGGATTCTGGAACCAGTTTACTTGTACTGATTAAACTAGCTAGATAAGATCAGCTAAGGAAAGGTATCTTCCTGTAGTTCCACCATGGCTGCTATGGATACTGCTGCTGAGCCAAGCAAGACTTTTTAAGATATCCCAGCAGCCAAACTTCAGATCCAGCCTTGTGTCCAGGCCACCAGAGCAGTGGCAGTCATCTCAATGTTGAGGCAGTTTCCCCAGAGGTGGTCTCAGACAGGCTGACAATGTAAGAATCAAGTGTTGTGCCTTGTGGAGGTGTTCTGGGTAAAAAGAACTTGCCCCTTCAGTTCCTCAAAACATTTTATGATCATCCAAGTCTTCATACGTCAGTTCCTTCTTCTTGCACTAAACTCTGACTCCTACACTGCTACATGGTGTATTAGCAAAAAAAAAAAAATTGCACATAATTCTCCTCTTCTCTACCCAGATCAGCCTTCCCACACTACCAACGACTACTTCCCCAGAGTCACAGGCACTCTGAGTATCTCAATAGCTAGTCAAAACCCACAGTCTCAGTGATACATCATGCCATTCAGGCCATTCACGTATGAGTAGAAAAATCTACACCACTCTAGCCAGCAGTTCTGTGGATTTTTACATAGAAAGGACATTAATGGTGGTCTTCTATATTAGTTACTTTTCTCATTGGTGTGACAAACAGAACCAGTTTAAGGTGAGAAAAGTTTACTCTGGTTCATGGTTTTGAGGAATTTCAGTTTGTTTGTTATCAGTGTGTTGGGGAAGGAATAATGGCACAAAGGACTGGAACCAGGAGTGTGCATAGCTTTCAATGGTCTGCCTCTAGGGACGTCTTTGTGCCCATCAAGCCTTACCTACTAAAGCCTCCACAGCCTTCAAGATGGCACCATAGCTTGGGACGGGGCATTCAAACATCAGCCTGTCAGGACATCTCAGATTGAAACTGTAACACCTTCCATCCCTGGCTGTTCTAGGTACCACCTCTGTGGAAGTCTCCTTCTTGTCCTGTTAGTAATCAAGATCGCCTTCCCACAGCGCCACTGCATGAGACCCATGAGACCCATGCTGGTTCTCACATTCTCTTGCCACGGTCTTGTATCTCTCCACAATTTCCAAACAAGGGACTCTGTATTTTCATTTGATACCAAATTCTCATGACAGTCTTCCACGTTCTTCTGGAAGCCAGGTCGTCTTTGAGCCTGCTCTTGACCTTAGGATCTCTTCCTACTCCACTTAGTGCACTATGATTCTTATGAGTTCTGACTCCTACTTGTGGCTCACTCCACTCCCTTCTCTCATCCTTATTATGAGCTGGACCACACTGCTAGCCTCCTGACCACCTCTAGCCTATAGTATTTACATGTTTTGTTGTTGTTGTTGTTTTCTGTGAGAGCCTCTTATGTATTAACACTTTCATAGTTCGGTGCAGTCATCCCGGCTCCAGCAAAGCGAACAGCAGTGACAGCTTTAGGCTCGAGGGGTAAGCACCTTCCACCTCTCCTCTGATTAGCTGCTTTGCAAATTTGGTTGCCCTGGGAGCCTCTGCTAAATTTCCACACCAGAGATGGCAACTGAAGTGACCTGGGGTAGGAGCTGGAAACTCAAGAAATTTTAGATTTTTAAATTAATTACTCTTGTGTGTGTGAGTGCATGAATTATGCCACTTGTGCATGCAAGCCAGAGGAAAACTTTCGAGAGTCAGGTCTCACCAGCCCTGGAAACTCAGCCTTCACCAGCCCGGGCGATCAGACATGCAGCAAAGTTTAGGTTTGCTGTTCTTGGTGCTGTCAGATAGCCTCGGCATCAGGTAGCTCTTATGCTGACTGGAGGGGGACCTGGAGCAGGAACTGAAAGCTTATAATTACATTGCTTCATTGCAGTGATTTTGACTTTTGAAACCTTTTATTTTCTAACAGTGTATATCCCACTAAAGAATTGCTTGTATTCTAGAATAAAGTTTGAGTAATGTGCAACTGTCCGTGAGGTAATAATAACAGACTTTTGTTAAAATCAAAGGTGATTATTTCTTTGTGAGTGTGTGGAAGGGTATGAAGGGACAATAGAGACTGAGCCATGTGCCAACAGGTCCAGGGAGAAGAGGCAGTTACATCTCTTTTCCCTCCTGCACCCTTTTTCCCTCCCTGGCACCCGGCTCGCCTGCTTTAAGTGTGAATTGACTTAGAGCCTCTAAGAACTGCAATGCAGACTCCAGACCATGCACTCCACTTGTGACTTCCATTGTTTCTCACTTGTACTCAGGGGTAGGGGGTGTCTGCACCCACGTGTTTGTCCTCAGTTGCCCAGAGAAGCTGGAGGGTCTGCTCACACACTGGGTGGTCAGGGCTGCTGGCCGTTTTCTGCGTTTGTCTGGTTTTCTCACTCCCAACACAAGCTTCACAGCCAAGGACTTTGGATGGAGAAGAGCAGGGGTGGGAGGGACCAGGAAACTCCAGTGCGTAAAGCCCAAAAGTGACGCTAAGGGCAAAAAGGAAAGGCAGAGGGTACTCAGCATGGATAAGCACAGCTAAGAGCCACACTGGCATTTGGTACAGCCTAAGAAGGCAAGTACTGCCCCCTTGTGGGCAACGGTTTTCCCCCTTCCTTTTCATACACATGACCTGCTAGCTCCCTTTCTGTTCCAAATGGTGTCAGGGTAGCTTAAATGATCCCTAGATAACATAGATATCAAGCCTACAATCAAGATTTTCCCCTTTGTGCTCATGTGCACTGGTTTCAGTGAATGCACGCCCCCTAGAGGTTGTATAAAGAAATGCATGTGAACATGCATACTCCCAGTGCAGTCTGTAACCTCACAAAGGTTAAAAACACTGCTGTGCGTTTCTAAGTGCAAAGAAAGAAAGCCATTCCCTCTTAGGAAACCTTGTGACAGCTGGTCCAGACATATACAAGACGAACAGGTGGCTCCCACCTCTCATCTAGAATGTTTTCTGAATATTATATGTAAAGGGATGCAGAAGAAACGGCCGGGCTGGTGGGAAAACATGACATAGGTCTTGTTGGACTAGCCCAAACTCCATGGGCTGGACCAATACAAGTGACCACTGATGGAAGTTCCTAGGGCTGCTTTTTGCTGCTTGAGTGCAGGTTTCTAGAAAGCGCTGCTGTCAGCCTTTATGAACTGACAGGAGCCTCCAGGTGGCAGCAAGCCCAGCCAGAGCGGCAGGGACTCCTGTTGATATCCTCACTAGCCCGTGCAGGTGGCCAGCAGCCTCCTCATGAGCTAAGACACTGTGGTAGTATAGACTCAGTTTTGAATTTCATTTGTTGTTGTTTTCCTCGTCCTCACTGTTGAGTGTGAGGGCGTGTACTGTTCTTGCAGTTACTTATATGGTCCATATAAAGGGTGGCAGAAAAATCACCCTCCGCATCCTCACCTCTAGAAGAGACGCTGGAGCTGTTTCTGACTGATAGAGACTAACGCATGAACTGTTATAGATCTCTACATAGAGACTTTCCGTGACCGTGATGCTTCATTTCTCTCAGGTAAACGCTGAGGAGATCGACTACTGAGGAGTCCGAGTTTAACTCTACAAAATACTTGTCGGTTGTTCGCCAAAGTGGCAGCGCCATTTCCTGTCTGACCAGCCTCCTGGGGAGCACCTGTTACTCCTTCCTTGCCAGTGTGCCTTTAAACTTCTCCGTGTCCATTCTACTATGTTTATGTTGGCATCCCACTGTGGTTTTATTTTAAATTTTCCTAGTGACTAATGATGTATCACATCTTTTCATCTGACAAGGTGTCACTTCAAATAGTTTGGCCATTTTTTAAATTGGCCTGTTTTCTCAGTGATGGGTTTTGAGTGTTCTTCCCCGACCCCCACCCCCACTCCTCTCCTCTCCCCACTCCCTTTACCTTCTTCCTCCCTCTCCTTTTTTTTTTTTCTTTTTTGGAGAATATTTTATTGAATATGCTCTAAGAATGCAGCAGGCTGGGAAGTAAGTGGAGTACCACCCACAGTCAAGAGTCTACAAATGTATATTCTAAATACAAGTCTTCAGTCAGATGTGTGATGGGAGGTACTTCCTCCCACTCTGTTACCTGTTTTTCCATCTCTTGATGCGTATCAAAGAGTGAAAAGTGTTGATCCTGGTGGAATGTAGTGTCAACTTTTTCCCGTGTGGAGTATGGTTTTAGTGTTGGGAGTTGGTCTTCATCATCTCAGCCCAGGATACTCTGGGAGTAACAAACACATTCTATAAATATTAGGGACTCCGAGTCTTTCCTTCGCCTCCTTCCTGCAGTGACTTAGAAACATCTTTCATGTTTTCTTCCTTAGCACTGCCTGAAAGAACACACCCACAATTAAACATAACAAATATGGGTTTCCTGTGTTTGAGCTCTAAGCCCTCCTTTCCCTGGCTTCCCAATGATCATAAAAACAGCATTTTTCAAAGTATCTTCTATCACTTAGACAAAAGCAATGGAAGGTTGGGGTAGCTAGTGCAAATTTTATGGTGTAAGACTCTGGAATATCACTCTGCATCCTCTGGACACTCATGCATCAAACACTTCTACTCCAAAAATAACAAAACTCAGTCACGTATCAACGGGCATTTCCCATTCAAGACTCAACTGTTTGTTTATATTTGTGTTGTGGGACATCTTCCCACATACTAAAAGTTCAGATATCCTTGGAGGCGTTTCCTGAATCTAAGTACAACTCCCTCCCGCTTCCCTTGGGCCTGACTTTAAATCATCCCCTTTCACAGCTGATGTGAGAAGGAAATGCCAAGGAAGAGAAACAGAGAGGACAATGGCTGAGCTACAACATCAGAGGAGCAAAGGAGTAATTCATCCAGAAGTGCATGAAACAGTTGCCTTTTCCCTCATTTTATTTTCAATTCATATTAAAATGTTTACCCATGCCATCAAGGTGGCTCCTTGGTAAAAGTACTTGCCACATAAGCCTGATGACTTGAGTATGGTCCCCATCCAGATTCCACAGTGGCAAGAGAGGACAGCAGTCCTCTGACCTCCAGTTATATACTGTGACATATGCACACATGCTCACACACATGCACGTGTACAAACACATACATTGGACACTAAATAAAAATTAAACATTTGCTGTTTTTATAAATGTATCCCAAGTCAGTTTATTATATGAGCTATTTTTATTTTCAACAAATTTATATATATATATATATATATATGTATATATATATATATATTGCTAGATTTAGTTGAATGAAATTATCCCCTAAAACATAACCCATGGAGGATACTGGGACAAGGACACCAGCAATCTGTCTTCCCACCTGGGCACCAACCTTGCAGAATCCACCCAGCGCAACTATTTTGGAACTCTGAGTCTCATGGAGGCTTCAGTTTTCCAGGAGAAGGTTTGAGTGGTAAATTGTGTTTAATTTTGGTAAATTCAAGGTCTTGGCACATGAGTCCTCATCTGTCTCTCATAACCAGCCTTGTGGCAGGCATCTCTGACTGAATGTATTCCCTGAGCATCTTGCTGGAGCCAGGGTGGACAAAGAGATTGAGTCACCAAATGATAGGAATCTGTGCTCTGACCACAAACATACAGGCAGAAAACCCTGAAGATGGGACAATCTGATTTCCAGAGTCACATTATTAAGTTCAAATGCTGAGTCTTTCTTTCTTTCTTTTCTTTCTTTCTTTCTTTCTTTCTTTCTTTCTTTCTTTCTTTCTTTCTTTCTTTCTTTCTTTCTTTCTTTCTT
>CABHPP010129795.1:41885-68093 GCA_902168425.1 Peromyscus attwateri | reverse complement strand
TTCTTCTTCTTCTTCTTCTTCTTCTTCTTCTTCTTCTTCTTCTTCTTCTTCTTCTTTTTCAAAGTCACAGAGATCCACCAGCCTCTGCCTCCTGAGTGCTGGTCAAGTCTTATGTTTCAAAGATAGGCACTAGCTGAGATATGTCCAGTATCATTGTTAAACTCTTATAGGTTAACCCCATACCAAGTGCCCCTGATGCTCACAATCTCATAAAAGAAGAAACATGTCATAGAGTAGGTTAGATGGAGACTCAGCCATGGCCACGGTGACAGAAGCCTGTGTACCTCTCTACCTCCTCCTGCCTGCTGTGCACGGGGGACCAAGACACAGGATGAGCAAGGACAGGCACAGAAGCAGCATCCTTGTCCTCTTATACTGCAAGTGGAGAGGGAGACAGGGTAGGAAAGCTACCAGGCAGGGTACCAAATGCTGCTCTACATACAGGTCCCCGGTGAAGAGGGGACAGGGCTGGAAAACTGCCAGGGCTAGCTGCTGGGTCGTGGAGATGTGGCCTGATGTGAGTCTCGAAGGATGGGCGAGAACTTTTTAAGAGGAAATCCATGCAAGGAGCATACTATCCTGCAGGTTGGAGGTGTAGGAAGAACAGAAAATATGTAGTAAGGCACAAAGACCCCAGGTCCATGGACAGGGCGTTTACACCTGATCTCTAGGAGAGAGGTGTTGAGGTTCATGGGAGATTTGTAGTCAGGAGACACACCTAAGTCTGTGCTTAAGAAGGATCACAGCATCAGCAGTCTCATCAGTGCTGACTGGAGCCATACCCTATTGGGTCAGTCATAGAGACAGCCAAGGGACACCAGTTACAGAGGCCAGAGAAGGCAGGCAGGCTGGGGTATGTTCGTGAGCACAAGACAGGAATGGCAGATGATGCGAAGGGGGAGGGTGGTGAGTTTGACTAGCCATGTGGTGAACTTGAGAATTTCCCTGGTGCCTGTAAGCAGCCGGGTGATGGGTCTGTAACCCAACAGAGCAGTCTGGAGGGAAGCCGTAGGAATTCTCCTCCCCTTTCTAGTTCATTCAGACAGGTTTCCACAGTGATGCACGGATCATGGTGGGAAAACAGCCACAGGCCCTCCCAGCTTTAAATCCTGGTGAACCTCCTCCATGCACCCACAGCCCCCTAAAGCAGAGCCTTGGCTGGGGTGACTGGAGAGCTCATGGTAGAGATACTTCAAAGGTGGGCCTAGGAAAGTTTGTGGTTATTTTTCAGGTCAGTGGGTCAGCAGATGGGAGATGAAGAGGAAGTGGCAGTGTTTCCGAGGCAACTTCTCTGCTCATACTTCCTTCTTTAATCTTGTTACAACTTGGGGCAAAAATAAGCTAACTTCTGTGCAGAAAGAAAACCCTGGGTACACACACCTTCTATTTCTCTTCTCTCGGTGCACACTAAAATTCAGCATGGACAATTTAATTGCATAACATGCTTATGTTTTGTTATGGTCTCCCCTTGCTCAGTGGCATGAAATGGCTCCTCTTTTCCCTCTCAGAAGAAGGTTGAAGCCTCACTCTACACCTAAGGGCCACTTCTCTGGGCCCAGTAGTCCACTGGCTACTGAGTACTTGAAATATGGCAGATGGAAATGTGTTTTTACTTAATTCCATTTAATCTAACACATGTAACTGCCGACAGCCACTTACGGTGACTGCACAGTGCTAGCTGGGGGCTTGGTCTTCTCTCTACTGGGTTTCTGGCCTCATTGAAGCTCTCACCCTGCTCTTGCAGGGAATTCTACAAACACTGAGCAGTTGTGGCCTCACCCTCCTTCCCTTGTCCCCTGTAGCCTGCTCTGTAGCCCATGCCTACCTAGTTCATACCTCCTCCCTGAGGGGGACACTTACCATGGGTGTGAAGACCAGCTCACAGCAAAGCCTGTCACTATGACCATGTTGATCACGAGGAACTAACCATTGACAGTAGCAGATCACCTACGAAGAGGGGCTGTCCAAAGAAGTAACGAAGGATGTTAGTCAAAGCCAAGACCCACCAGGCTGCTTCTCTCGCACTTGCATCATCCCCAAGAGGCCTGCCCGGTGGCTGGAGGCTGAGATGGGGCAGGAAGAAGCTGCTCTGCTCAGTTGCTGGCTCGCTGTCACTGTCCCCCAATACTGGGCTTGACTCCCAGCTGTGAAGAGTGTGTACAGACCTCTCCACATGCCCTAACTGGGAATGGGTGACCCTGGACGTATTATCAGATCAGGGATGGTGGGATGGCAGCAAGCACTCAAGACACACGGGCTGGACACATGGTGAGAGGGATCTTTCTAGGCCACGTCTTGGTGTCGTGCTGTCTTCCTGTCTCATGGCTATCATGCCCTCTTTGGGCCATATTTAAGAATACCAGGCATTCACACACACCTCCTTCTCCTGCCTCTCCCAGGCCATTCTTCAGGGCACAGATGTTTTTAGGGGTGATCATTTTGGGCTTGGTTATTGTTTTTCACCCTAAAGAGTTATGTTCCCCCAGAACTAAATTAGAAAAGAATACCTTACCCACTAGGTTCCATGTTAATCAAATTCCCTCCAATCCACAGAATCTTTCTGGTTTCTTCAGATCCCTGTCCCATTTCTGGATGCTTCTGAGACCTTCCACTTTCCTTGCCTCTAGAAGTGATCCTAATAAGGTCTGTGGGGTTATGGGAGTGACTCAAGATACCCGAGTCCTCATAGATACCATGTGGCCTTTGTCCAATTTCTTCCTTTTTCTGTGTTGGTTCCGTTTGGTCCTATGGAGGCTCCTCATCACTCTGCTGCACGAAAGGGGTCCTCTTCCATATCTGATGTTGCTTTAGGTGGGTGGTCATCAGAGTTGCCCTGGAATGGCTTACAACTGAGGCCATTACAGCAGAAGAGAATGCCCATGGCCTCCCTCTTCGATCCTCTTCAAAAGCTTTGTGTGTGAAGGACACTTTCACTTTTGTCCATGTGTGCCTTCTTCCTGGTACAGATGAGTCTTTTCAAGACACACTCCCACACAGAAAGATATAATGCTGCACAGAGGCTTCGGTCCTTCACTCAGGTCCACTTCTCCTCGTTGCTCCATGGCCAGTGCCTATTCATCATCTCACTGCCCTGGGGGTTCCTTTGAGTAAGTGATCAGCGCCAGTGACAGACTCTGGAAGTGAGTAGTCAGCTGGGAAAAAAGTTTGGAAGCAAAGTTTTTTTGTTTTTTTTTTGTTTGTTTGTTTGTTTTTGTTTTCTGTTTGTTTGTTTTTTGGTCAGGGTGTCAAGACACACGGATACAAAGCAATCTCTTTACAAACCAAATTGGCATCAAGCTGAAAAGTTATCTTCCACAACCCCTGACTGTGCGCTCTTCCGTGTTGATGGCTGTCCAACGGAAGGCTCAGTCAAGCATGCGTTACAACTCCTCCACTCCCCTAGTGGGAGTTAAGGAATAATAGGAACACAGAGTGACTGCAGGGTTGAAGGCCCAGTCAGGCAGAGCTCTGTGCACACAGCACTGTAGCACTCAGCATTATAGAGGTGGCGGGTTTTGATACCGCTGGAGCAAAGACTGCCGGTCTGTGGAAAGCTCTGGTACTTAGAAGGATGCCGCGAACACGAATGAATGAAGGCTGAGAATCATGGGCCTAGAAGGAGGCAGGTAAGCAGGAATCAAATGCCCCCGGGAGAAGTTTGCAGTTAAATGCACTAAAGATGGGAGTGAGTAAAATCAGGAGGTCTGAAGCTTGAAGTGAGAGAGACTGAGGATGCCCTTAAAGATGCTCTCCATCCTTGTAGTTAGAAGCAGTCACCATTGACAAAAGTAAGAGTGGCATCTGCTTAACTGAAAGTGTGCTGAATGGTTGGTTTGTTTAATCTTCACAATTCTACATTGTAAGGACTATCAACAACCCAGTTTAGCTAGTATGGAAACTGACTGGGTCTTGGAGAAGTGTCGGTCAAGAGCAAGGAGAGAAAGGCCAGTTCTCTGGTCAGGCAAGGAAAAGGGATGAGAATAGACTCAATAACTTAGCCATATTATTAATGTCTCAGGGATAAACCAATGCTAACTAAAGAAGCAGTGAGCTAGAGGTGTGTTTCAGCAGCAGAGCGGAGCCCAGACACTGGTGTCCAGAACATCAGCCCAAGGCCGTGGCTCTGAGTGGCTGGAAGGCCACTGCTGAGTCGGCTAGAGGAGAAAAAGACAGATATTAGAAGAAAAGCAGAGTGACTGGGTCACTTTGGAGGTACAGGAAGGAAGGAGATAATTGTTCTGGGTGGGAGTCACCACGGAGGCACAGGCTAGGACCCGATCAGATGACAGGCAGAACTCTGTAGGAAGCCAGAAGCCAGTGACAGCACGCAGTGGGCGGAGGAGCTCGGCTTCAGGCCCTACTTCTGCTTCTGTTAGTGATGACCATCTGACCAGAAGCATAAGACCAATGTGCCAACCGAAGCCCTTGGCCCAGCCAAGTGATGTAAACACAGTGGGCGGGGACTGGAGGGTACATGACACTTGACCAGAAACTTCAGGAGGTGCCAAGTCCACAGGGGCTGGCAGGGGGAGACAGAGGGGGGCGGTGGGGTCCGAGCTACAGGCTGGCTCCTCAGAAGAGCCATGGAAGAAAAGCGGACAGCTTCCGGTGGTCTGTGCAGCTGCGTGGGCCTTACTCTGGACACAGAGCAGGGCATTATTTTGTCCTCTGTCAGATACTCCCACGCAGGAAAAGGAAGCACCTTCTGTCAGATGCTGTGGCCACTTCCTCTTCAGAGGCCCTAGCCAATCTCCGCTTTGCAGCTCACAGGGCCGGAGGCAGCCGGACTGCAGGCGCTGGTCGACTGGGCTCCTTTCAGGAGGAGGGCCCCCAACGGCTCCTCTCTGGGGTGTGGGGGACAGCAGGGCTTCCTCTCAGCCCCCCCACCCCACCCCGTTCTTGACTCCCTGCTTCATGTCCCTCAGTCAGCCCGCCTGTCTGTTCCTCTCTCTAGCTCGGTCAAGGAGCGTGATGACTGGGGAGCAGATGGCGGCCTTTCATCCACCAAGCACCCCCAACCCCCTGGAAAGGCCGATTAAGATGGGCTGGCTGAAGAAGCAGAGGTCCATCGTGAAAAACTGGCAGCAACGGTACTTTGTGCTGAGAGCTCAGCAGCTCCACTACTACAAGGACGAAGAGGACTCCAAGCCACAGGTACCTACTGGGTGTATGTCCTTGCCTCAGGTCCAGAGGAGCTGGGCAGGGGCCCACTGGATGCTCTCACTCCTACAGGCCTCCTCAGTGTGGCCAGACACCTCCAGCTGGGGGGTCCTGCTGCCTTGTCATAGATTTTCTCCACATGCCCTGAGTGTGAAGATGGCAGAAACGTTCCCACCGGCACAAGAGGGTTCCTAGGGTACCCCAAGTCCAGTCTCACATCGTAACAGTGGCACTGAGATGGGAACCCATCATAGCAGCTCAGAAGAACTGATTTGGGACTCTTGTTGTTGTTGTTGTTGTTGTTGTTCAATTACTATGTCTTGGACAACTATTGTATTTAATGCCTCATGCATTCATGCATAAATATTCCCACACCAGTTAGTGCCGGAGACATGTGAAGCAAATCAGTCAGGAAAGCAGGGGAATATCTGCTGAACAGAGCAGCAAATAATCCCAACAGATAAGGGAAGCATGGAGTTGTTAGAAAAAGGATGAGTTATGTGAGCAAAGAGAAGAGGGTGGTGGTGGTGGGGAGTTTGGGAGACATGTTGAGATCTTTAATGGGGCAGGAGTGCAGACTGATGTCATGCAGGTGGTGGTAATGCTAAGGAGAGGGGGTACCAGAGTGAGTCTCTGGGACAGGGGCCTCCTGGGCAGAGGAATGGCCACCCACAGACTAGAGGAGCGTAGGTGCCCTGTGTAGGGAGCACCAGGGGTTCCGGGTGGCAGGAACAGAACCAGTTCTGAGAACCAGAGGGGAAGAGGTCAGAGAAGTAACAGAACCAGTGCTGAGAACCGGAGGGGAAGAGGTCAGAGCAGTGAAGACAGGGGTGTGGGTTTAGGGGGCAGGTTGTGAGTGTCACTGCAAAGACTCAGGCGTCATGGAGAGCCACTGCAGGATCCTGAACAGAGGGAGGCAGTCTTCAGCTGGCTGTAAACAGATGGTTCTGTGTGTCCTAAGACAGGCTGAAGTTTGGGTAGGCAGCACAGGTAATATAGACAGCGATCACGGTGCTAGGAATGTCAGAGGGGTCTGTGGGCTGAAGTTCAGCGGTCAGATTCAGGGTGTGTGGGAGCAGGACAGCATCACACCTGAGGGTGAGGATATCTTCAAGCCCGCTACGATCCTCAGCCTCAGGCCGGTCTCTTCTCCCTGTCCCCTCTATTCTGATGCTCATAATGGGAAGTGAGAGTGTGACAGGCCACCACTGGCCACGACTGTGGGTTCCCGAGTATAAACTAAGGTCCCTAGCACCGAAGACAGAGGCATACCCACCGGGAGTTTGTATCTGTGGTAACGGGAGCAGGGTGGAAGGGCTTCACTAGAACTTATCAGAGAAAAGAGACTCCCAAAATTAGGAAGGTGAAGACAAGCCACGTATGGATACTGGGGTTGGTTAAGCAGGTGAACAGACAAGCAGATGGGTGGAACCCAAATGAAACAGTCACGGAGACTCCGCCTCACCGGCTTTGCAGACCTCTGAGTGTGGTGACTGGACTTCCTGTTCTTTATGAACAGCACAGATCTTATCAAGTCTGGCAAACACAGGACAAGATCATGGTGGCTGGTGCATCAGAGTGATGTGAGAATCCTCTGGGAGGCCACGCCGCTTCGGCCACCCCAAGCCCACCGAAAGGGCTGCTGGGTAGTGGCTGTCTCCGTGTGGAAAGGGGAAGGTGCCTCCCATGGAGCACTGTGCTCTTGCCGGGGCTCCGCAGTTATCGCTGCCTTTTCTGGATCCTCCCTTCTTATTAATAACGAGACCATACTGCTGGGCCTGTGTTTGTCACATGGTCTCATAGTATGAAGCCCACATGAAAACCTGCTCTGTAAAAACAAACTAGTGACAGCGGTTGTCACGTGTGAGTCCTGGCTTCTTCCCCATGTGAGAAACTCACAGCTTCTCGTGATTCAATTGACCGAGAATGAGGAGACAATTATGTTCTCGGTCCTCAAGGACAGTTTATTATGAAATCTGTGAATATAGTAATCAGACCAAGAGGCCAAGGGAGGAAACCGCACAACCCCCACCAGATGGCTGAAATAAAGAAACGGCTGATAAAACAACACACTCCTTTCAGATCTAAAAATACAAATTGTAGGGAGAGAATGGTTATTCCTTATAAAGGATATATTTGACTGTGTGCTCATATTTGTTTGTAAAAGCTGCACTTGTACACGGTAGGAAGTTTAGATCATCAGAAAAACACAAATAAAAAATTATTCACAATCCCATCGAGCAACAGCTGCCTAAATCGAGCATTCCCTGTCCACAGACACTTAGGAAGTTGTTCCGTACATATAAAATAAGGATATCATTTAATAAAAGTGGCAACATGTCACAAATATTGTTCCTTAGTGTTGACTGTTATTCTAGAATGTAGCCGGTGATCATGGTAAATAACATATTGTACAAACGTTCTGAAACATAAGGTACATTTTTTGTTGTTGTTTCATGACATGGTTTCTCTGTGTAGCTCTGACTGTCCTAGAACTCTGTCTATAGACCAGGCTGGCCTTGAATTCACAGAGATCCACCTGCCTCTGCCTCCTGAGTGCTGGGATTAAAGGCATGTGCCACACCACCTGGCAAATATTCTGAAACTTAAAAAAATGAATTTCTTACTGTTGGAAATCTAATTGATGGACACAGTATATCCCAAACCACAGTTGGTGGCTGTTCTACAACCTTCCTGCAATCTCCATCATCTCACTCAAATAAAGATCACTTCTATTTAATGTTTAAGGGGTGGGGTGGGGGCGGGTATGTGCATGTGAGTGCAGGTGTCCAAGGAGGCCTGAGATGTCAGATTCCCTGGAGAAGTTGTGGGCCACAGTGCTGGGAACCCAAACCGGGTCCTTTAGAAGAGAAGCAGGCACTCCTCCTAACTGCTGAGCCACCTCTCCAGCCCCACATTACTCTTCTGAATACTAAATCATTTACCACGCACTCGTATACTGTAAGTTCTAGTGATGGCCGTGCTTAGCAGCTGGCTCACACAGCGTTTGGATGGGCCTCGATCTGCTCTCAGGAGCCTCTGGCCCATCTCCACTCAGAAGCCACCCAGGGCAACCGGCAGAGTTAGTGTCAGTAGTTAAACGCAGCTCGGACCCCTCTCTCCCCACTGTCCCACCTTTACCCCCCAGGGCACCTTCCTCTAGTCACCCCCTGTTTGCTTATGATGTCCAAGGGTCTCCCTGCACAATGAGAGGGAAGATCTGCAGGGAGCGTGCTGGTCAGTATGAGTGACTTGAATTCTGTTGCTTCTTTGCGCCAAGTCTGGCTAGGAAGTCTTGATCAGGAATTCTGGATTCTCGAGGTCCAGTGTTCAAGTCATCGTTTTCCAGCTAATTCACATCTTGAGGTCTTGTTCCCTCACCTCTTCAGCTGAGAGAACAATCCTTCCTGGATTTCCCATGAGGATCTGCTCCACTTATCTATTTGGAGCAGTGAGCAGGGTTTGGCATTCGGCAGGTGCTCAACAGATTATACATACATGCAGTAACACTAGTACTTTATCTTTACAATTTTGTGATGAAGTTATTTGGGGTATCAAGTGACAGTTTAGAGAGGTACCTCTGAAAGGGACTTCCCTTCCTGGTGGCATTCCTTCCTGTATAAAACAACATGGCTTTTTCCTCTGGAGCGGCACTAACCCAAACTAGTATAGCAGCCATGTGATGTAAGGATCGTGTGGCGAGACAGGTGGCCTCCGGACAGTGGGCACCTGCAGGTGACGGCATTAAGGACTGCAGAGGGCCTGCCGAGCTCCACTTCATAGACAGGGAGCTATTCCTTCTTTCTCTTTTCTGATCCTTCTTGCCATCTCCCTCCTCCCACCCCCTCTTCCCACTCCCTCCCTCCTTCTCTCCCTCCCTCCCTCTCCTCTTCCTTCTTATTCTTTCTTTTTCTCTCTCAGACATCTTTATTCCTAGATCTCAGGAAACTTTCTTCTTCCAGGCTTCTGATGTTATTTTGGAAATGTCTTGAGCTTCTAATCCTTTACATGTTCACTGTTGCTGGTTTTTCTTTAGACTATTTGGAATAGTGACAACTCAGAACCTGATGTCCTACCTTCAACCTCAGGGACGTGTTTATAAATCCGGAGTAACTAAGTCTGGAGAAATCAGCTGTGTCATTTAGCTCCCAATCTAAATCGCATCTGAATGGTGGAAGTGACAGTCCTTGCTGTGAGGATCTAGTGTGGGAAAGCCCAACAGGTTGCTGAAGCATTGTATGCATGCAGGGTGGAAGCAACTTGGCTCTCTGAGGAGCTGTCTCCAGCCAGGCCCTTGTCCTGGTTTCCCTAGGCACCCAGCAGCTGCCACTCACCTCGGCCAAGGCCTGAGTCAGAGGGATGCCCTTTAAACTGGGAGCAGCTCCCATGTCCCTCTGCTTACTCTCCTCACTCTACTGTTAGCATCTCGTTTGTTTCCCCAAATTAACTGCTCCCTAGGTAAGAAATTGCTGATTACATAAAAGCGTAACCTTTGATCTTTCAGGGCTCCATGTATCTGCCAGGCAGTACAGTCAAAGAAATCGCCACAAACCCGGAAGAAGCTGGCAAATTTGTCTTTGAAGTGATTCCAGGTAGGTAGCCTGCATTTCTATCTCATATCTAGAAGTCAAGGTGACAGTCCATCAATCAACCATGCTACGAACTCATAGTGGCTCTTCATATAGTTAGTGAACATATCCTGGGTGATTAACTGGCTTAAGGGACACCCATGACAAGTGGGTGCTCATTCAGTGCAATCCTGTGAGTGTTTCAGGAGTGCCTGGAGCCAGGAGTTGTAGCATGAGGCTCTGGGCCCTCACTGTGAATAGCCGTCACCCATTCTCCCTCACCCAGATTGCAGCATACTACCAGTTGAAATACACGTTGAGCTGGGTGACTCTGCCACTTGAATGGGTTGCAGTGGTAGATTCTCAGTGGTTCTTTATGTTCCAACAGGACCTGATGAGAAACAGAATTAGCCTTGGAGAACTTAAAACACTACAGGTGCTGCATGTCACCTGCGTGCACATGGGCCATATGCTGGGAGGTGCCTGTTCTCCAAGAAGAATATATTAGGAACAATGGGAATTTAGTACATACCCCTGCATCTGCCACCTTGGGGCTCCCCACTGTCTCTTGCTCTGAGGCTGCCCCTGCCCAGCCAGGAATGATAGTAGTGCTATGCTGTCTGGTTGCCACAGCCCTGATCCCAGCAGGGAAGGTCACGAGTTCCTAGACCTCTCCTTCTTGCTCACATAGACAGCCATGTACAAAGAGCCATGGGTGGGGAAGGAAGCATGCAGAGGAGTAAAGCACCCTCTCTGGAACCAACCTCCCCACACCCAAATCCTGACCATGCCTCTCACTGTATAGCAGCCCCTCTGGTTTCTCCCTGATGTTTCTGACTTTTCTGGAATGAGGACAATGATGACAGTGAGGATTACATGGAGATGTCTGAATAAAACATTTGGTATGGTGCCTTGTATATAGTAAGTGCCATGCAGATGTTTGGTACTGGGAACATCTGGTGGGAATTACGATGCAGAGAAAAATCCTAATGTTGGCTGACGATTTACACCAAAGAGAAGGAAAAATGAAGTCCAGGTGATTTCCTGGCTTCTCTTGTTTTCTAATCTGAAGATCTAGCCACTTCTTCCCACCGTCCCAGTCATTCCTCCCATTTCCATCCAGGAAAACTCTTATCAGTTTCCCACCTGAACTGTGATGTCTCTAGGATCTCTCTCCCAATGCAACTCAACTCCTAGACTACAACCACCCACAACAGTGTGTCCCAGCGACTGCATTTTCTACCCAGAAAGTTCCATGGAAAGCTCCCTGAAAGTGCATTGTGGGTTTGCCCCATAAACCACCACCCTAGAAGACTGCTCTATGGGAGGGAAGGGAAGAGGCTGTCCTCCATCATCTTGCCCACATATATCGCCTCCTGCAGGAGCTCCTGGATGCTAGCTCTTCTCTCCCTCCCCCTCTCTCCCTCTCCCTCTCCCTGTTCTAGCTTTCAGTCTCTCTGTCTTTCCTTCTGTCTATCTCATTGTCCATCTGTCTCTTCCTGTCATGGTATCTTCCTCTACCCACGCACAGGTGGGTATATAGCAATCCTAAACTCAGAACCTCTGTTCCTACTGCTGTTTCCAAGGCTCCACCCAGCCTGGACTAAACTACGTAAAATTTTCAGTTCATCTCATTGTCCTCCTCTTGCGGAAGGTCATGCTGCCATAAGAAACAGGTTTCCCAATCAAGGCCCTCTCTGCAGTCCCCGGGTTCAGGACCACACAGTAGTGTGTACGCATAGTTATGCCTTTAACGTACTGCAGGCAATTGTTGAGGAAGGGAGTCCCTCTCTGCCTGACCTTTAGCTTGAGAACAAGTGTGGGGTTCTCCTCCCATTGTGTAACACATCTCATTCAGCCTTCACACATAGCACTTTAGGAGACGCTGTCATTCATTCAACAGCAAATGTGTTGAGCATCTGCTCAGAGCTGGAGCTGTGTGAGGGCGGGCGGTCAAAGAACAGAAACAGCTACACACAGCTAACAATCCAGCCTCACACCAAATAGCCCTGGCGACTGTATTATTTTCCTGACAGTAAAATTAAAGCAAGGAGAGAAGACGTTCTGACTGAGGGGGGTGGAGGTGGTTGCTTTGTCATTGATGGTGGAGCAGGCAGAGGATGTGTCCCTGAGAAGGTGGGATTGAGGTAAACTTAGGAAGATGCCAACAGAGAAACTTGTTTGGCTGGAGGAAGCCTTTCCGAGGACAGGGATGGCCAGTGCAGCATCCCCAAGCCTCCGTGTGCCAGAGAATTCCAAGTGGACTATGTGGTCAGGGTGACATGATTTTAGGAGTAGGGGATTCGATAGGTAGTTCTTGGCAATTATAAGAAACTGATCGTCTATGCCAGAGGGATGGAAAACCACTGGGAAGTTCTAAGTACAGTGGCATGACATGGCTCATGTTTAAAATTCATGTCACTTGAGAGTAAAATGTAAGTTATAGGGGTGAGGACGGAATAGGGATGGATATCATTGAGGAGACTTGTGCAACGAAGCAATTCAGAGGTAGTGGCCAGAGGAAATGTTTCCCAGTGGGGTTTCTCATGGCAGAACCAAAGGGATTCCTGGAGCCAGTAAACCAAGAGGTATTGTGACAGTGCAGCAGACTGAAGTGTGTTCACGGCAGAGAAGGACGTCAGATAGATTCTGCCCATCAGGACGTCCATAGGGAGGAGGAGAGCAGCAGCCTTGCCTGGCATTTGGTCCCCAGTGGGCAGATACCTGGCATCTCTGGGCTTCAGTCCTAATAACCGTAAGCTGGTAACATCACGACTCCCCACTCCATCTCAAAGGGACCCTGTGGCTACTCAGGGAGTTTTTAGTTCTTTCCTGAGCATTTATTGCTTCCAATTTTACCCCTGGAGATCCCACAAGAAAGGCTTTTATGGAGCTGAGACAATGACAAGATGGATTTAGAATCAGCTCATCCCAAACTGTGAAAGAAGACTTGGTGATGCTCAGTCCAGGAGGCCAGAACCGACGGAGTTGGAAAGCTGCTTTCTGCAGGAAAATCCAGGGCTAGGCCCCTAGGACAGTTGAAATGGGCTTTCTCAGATGATGTGGCGCTGTAGGAAGAGGGGACTTCAAAAGCATCCAGTGATGGAAGGGATTACTGTTATGCTTGTCCCTTCTAACACCTTTATCAGCTAAAGAAAATTCCCTCTCTGCAAATTTCTGCCCGCAGGGAGGTGTAGGAAGATGTTAGATTCCTTTCTGTCCCTCATTTCTTCTTTTGTCACTTTCCCTCATTTTCTGTCCCTTCCTGTGCCACCCCTTTGTCCTCTGTCTTTTCCACCATCTTTTCGCTCACTTGATATATTTAAGCTTTATTCAGTTTAAAGTGAGAACGGTAAACAAGGCCCTGACAATCTCCATGTGCCCCTTAACTAAGCATTGGAATCCCACCCTCTGCAAGGCTCTGTGGCCCCAACATCCTGTGACAGGAGACACCAATTCTATGAGAAAGGCACTCTGGTACCCACGGTCCCTCTTGCCTGGGGCTTTTGTTCCCTTCCGGATCTCCACAGCTGAGCTCAGGCTGTCTTGGGAAGCATCTGTTGTGGGCATGGGGACCAGAAGTCTCCTTGAACGCTGAACTGAATGCTGCAGTTGCTCTTCCTGTCAGTAGCAAATGGCTTCTGACCTCTGTGGAGGCGGCGCTCTGCCAAAGCCAGGGCAGCAGCGAGCCCTGTATTCAGTGACTTGTCAATAGATATAAGCCATTGGCTAAAGCCATAAAAGTGGACCGCGATTCAGGGCCACTGGGCAAAGTTAGACAACATTTGACTCTCAGCGCTTCACTGAACTAAGAAACCAGGTTCAAGACCCTCCTCACCTCCCCCCCCCCCCCCCCCCCCTCCCCTGCCTCTGGCCCCCCCCACTCTACAACCTCCCCATGTATTCTCTTTCCTCCAGCCTTCTGTGACCAGAACCGCACAGGACAAGACTCCTACATCCTCATGGCCAGCTCTCAGGTAGAGATGGAGGAGTGGGTTAAGTTCCTCAGGAGAGTGGCTGGCACACCTTCTGGAGGTAAGGACTCACACGCACAACCGTTTCTGAGCAGGCCTCTTGGGAGGAGAAGGAAGCAGGCTCCAGACACCATCTCTCTCTGTGCCGTGTTCAGAGGAGAGGATCAGAGACCTCTGAAGCCACTGGCATAGTCAGGTCCTCTGCTGAGTATGGGGGAAGAGGTTTCTGGGGATCCCGACACCCTCCCAGCTCACCTCAAAGAGCCAACTCCAGATCCAATAGAATCATAGTGAGTCCTTTGCCTTGGCCAGCAGAGGAGTGTGACACCCCGAAGTAGGGCCTTCTCCACTTTAGCTAAAGCACTGTCTCTGAGGTGAAGAGGTTGGCTAGCTGACCTGGGTTCCTGGTAGCCTTAACTCTTACTGTGCCATGGGTATGTCCACTATGGATCTGAGCAGTCTAATGACAAGGTGTGCGACCAAGGCTGGTCAGTACAGAAGGACAGCTGCCCCCAAGGGGCGGGGGGCTCTCCGGGCCTTACAGATGTGCAGCCAAGGCTGGTCAGTACAAAAAACAGCTGCCTCCAAGGGGCGGGGGGGCTCTCCGGGCCTTACAGATGTGCGACCAAGGCTGGTCAGTACAGAAGGACAGCTGCCCCCAAGGGGCGGGGGGCTCTCCGGGTCTTACAGATGTGCGGTAAACTCTGCAGTTAGCCTTTTCTAGGGTATACAAAGTGTTTGAGGTCTCTGGGCATCCTAGTGATATTTTCACCTTGACAACGGCCTGACTACAAAAAACAAACAAGCAAAACAAACAACAAAAACCTGATGCAAAGTATGTATGAGAGCAACAGATATGAGTGTAGCATGCTTTCTTCATTTCATAAAACCATAAAATAACTCAAATGGGTAAGTTCACAAAATCCCATTTTCCAACATTTTAGGAAAATGAACTATTTGTGTGGACTCCAGGAAAACTATAAATACGTAATTAATTATTGATGTTGTCTCTTATTTAGAACTCATTTATGGGAGCATTCATGGTTAAATATTGATGTGATTTCCCAACAGTTTCTTACAGAAATTACAAGAATATCAAAATAATTTTATGTAAAATTGAAAAAAAATTAGTCATTTGAGTTTAGAGCCTCTTTGTTCCAACCAGCGTTGTGTGTACATATATTTTTTTCTGAAAGATAAGTGTAGAATGTATGAAATTTTGTATGCTTTATAACTTAGTTATTCCATGTTATGATAAAATCTTTTTAAAGGTTTATTTTTATGATTTGTGCGTGCGTGTGTGCGTGCGTGCGTGCGTGCGTGCATGTGTGTGTGTGTGTGTGTGTGCACGTACATGTATGTGGTGCTGGTGGAGGCCAGAAAACTGTGTCAGATCTCCTGGAGCCATAGCCACAGGCAGTGGGCTGCCAATGGATGCTGGGTCCACACTCTCATCCTCTGCATAGAAAGATGCCCTCTTCACTGCTGAACCATCTCTCTAGTCCCTGTCATAGAATCTTACTGAGTCATTCCAAAGACTGTTTTGATGCAGAACAGAAATCCTGTCCAGTGATGTTAAGTAGCCAAAAGGGTTGCTGGGTAGATGCACTGGGGACAGGAACTCCCCTGGGCTCCACAGGGACAGGAACTGAGAAACGGAATTCTATCAGTTTCTCTGGGGCCATGTCTTCACCCACTGGCTTTTCTTTGCACACTTGCCTGGTTCCTGTCTAGCCAGCAGTCCCTCCTGCCCACACTCGTCCCACATATATTCTTGTGCCAGCCAACGTCTCTGCCAGCACCAGCCCAGCCTCTGCAGCCCCATTGTTAACTCCTGAGAAAGAAACTCCACCTGGCTCAGCTGAGGTCAGGATTCCGTCTGGGGACTTGGGTCCTGTGGCCTGCCAGGAGGGGCTTGGAGAAAGAAGCCATAGGATAGGAGTGTGCCTGCCAAGGCTTTCATTAACATCTGCACCAATGCACAGAAAACGCCATGGCTCCATTGGCTGTTTCCCAAGTCCTAAACACAAGCTTTTATTATGGTAACTGTGCCAAGAAGGTTTTATTTATTTATTTATTTTTAACATATGAAAGCTTGATCCTGTGTTATTTTCCCCTGGAATGTCTTCACCAGGACCTTCCTTAAGCCCTTGACTGCGAGATCAAAAGCCTGCTGAGCCATCCTTTTCACAGCGAAGGGCTTTGGTCGTTGGCAGGGGTCATGGGTGTTATCTAACTGTGCATCTGCTCTGTGCTCTTACTGAGCCCTGTGCCTTCTACCAGCCTGGATGAGTCTGGCCATGCTGACCTCTGTCTCCGTATTCAAAAGTTCCTCTTATCAAGCTCTCAGCCTCCACCCTGAGGAGGAAATTGAGTTTTAATACTGGGGATAGGGGAGCACTGTGGACTTATTCAGGGAACAGTATTAGCTGTGGTGTGATGACTGCTCATTGGACCAATGTGGCAGTGTCACAGAGTAAAATAAGTGAAACCGACCCTTGGTGTCATTTACCCGAGACTGAAGAGTTCTGATCTCTCCTCTCGAACAAAGGCTGCCCTCTCTATTTGTTGAACAGTCTAGCAAATATGACATCAAAAAGGAACGAAGAACTCCTGTCTTAATCAAGCTTTTCTAGGGGTCTCAAAGGGAGGAAATGGTTTTTAGGGCCCTACTGACTCAGAACAGCACGCGAAGCCACAGCCAGTTAGGATCAGCCTGTACCTGCAGGCTGTTTTCGTCATCTTCATTGGGCCCTTGCTGTCAAGGCCTGGCTGCTTTCAGCAGACAGTCTTTAGTCTAGGAACCACATCTTACATGCACATTCATTGTTCCCAGGCAGGGGCATGACTGAGCCTCAAAGGAGTCATACATGGCACCTCAGGAGTCCGAAGTACAGTAAGATCAATTAGGTTGCTTTTCTTAGAAGTCAGTTAATCTAAGCAGGCTGGGGACACAGTTTGTAAGAAGAATGAGCACGTGGTTCTCAGTGATCTCAAAGCACAGGATTAACCTGGTTACAGGTGAGGTAAACCTTTGATTTGTAAAGGCAAGTACCATACAGCACTTCTTAGAAAAGTCGTTCCCACAGACCAAACATGGATTGCAGACAACAGAGCTTCACTGCAGCCGTGACATCGCTCCAGTTCTTCCCATGCTAATTGAGGGAACTTTGGACCCAAGGGAGTAGATGGCCACCCCCAGGAGACCATCTGGAGAGGGCCAGGGCCAGAGCCAGGGCTCTTCGTACGGTGCCATTAATGAACTGCAAGTGGACAGCAGGACGTACTCCCCAAACTGTGACATCACTAGGGCACATTGACAGCTCATGCCAACCCTAGGGCAACTGTGCCCTTCCCACGCATAGCTCTCATTACCCTCACCCCTCCACCTGGTCGAAAAAGAATCCCTCCTGCTCAAACCCACCGCTAAACTTGCATTATCTTCCCTCTGACAGACACGCTGATGCCATCCGTCAGAATGGGCCTGACAATGGTCAGGTCAAGTCCCCTCTGCTCAACCCTTTCCTACTCTTCCCTTCTCCACGTGAAAGCTAAAAGCTTTATACTGATTCACAGTGCACACTGTTCCCTTGATTACCTCTTCGTCCTTGCTTTCTAAACCTCCTTCCACACCCACTGCACTCTGGCATTGCCAGCCTCCTCAGACACCACAGGCATGCCCCTGCCTTAGGGCATCCTGTTCTCTGTTCAGAATCCTCTGCATGGCTTGCTTACTTGTGTATTTTTTGTTTGTTTGTTTTTCTTCGGGCTTTTGCTTAAAGATCCCCTCAGTAATTCCCCTCTGGGGCATTCCTGTTGAACATTTAGTAGCTGTCTTTATCTAGCCCAGCCCTCCCTATTCCTCCGTTCTTCATTTTTTTTCCTCTTCAGCATGTAAACCCTTTGTAACTTTTGATAAATATTTATTTCCTAGTCCCCCTCACTGGGATAAAGTCTTCAATCTGTTTGGCACGAATTGTTTTTCTCTGTGTACCCCGGGATTGAAATAGTACCTGACTTATGTTAAACGGACTGGTTAAGGAAGAACTCCTCCACAGCAGAGTCACTCTGGGTCATTCTCCCAGGCTACTCTTGCCATTGGCTGGTGCCCAGCCAAGAAAGGACTCAGTGAAGGGAAGTGCTCCTTCTAGAATTATTTCCCATGGAGCATGTCAACAGCAAGCCTTGTTGAAGTTCTTTTTGATCCAAAGACATCATTAGGAAATCCAACGAAAGCATGGAAACTAGCCAGAATGATAGCTGAACTCGAAGAGCTTTGCCTTCCACAGCAGGGTGTTCTCGGACACCTGTAGCCTGCCTGAGTGCCAGTGTTAAATGAGAGAAGCCACTCTGGGCAGAACTGACACCTTCTCCTGCTCCTGTCGCTGAAGAGGTGGCCCCAGGTTTCTTGGCTTCTCAGATGTTCCTCCCTTCTGGCAGACTCTGCATGGTCCTCAGATCTCCTTGGGGAGAAGCAGCTTGGTGTTTTCTAGCAGGCTATCTGTTTGCAGAGGAGCCGCTGGATAGACGGGCCGAGCATCAGTACCCTGGAAGTTGGGGATGTAACCCCAAAGTCTTGTCAAGTTAAGCAGGGAAAGAGAACGGAGGCAGTCAGTTTCTAATAGCTCATCCCAGGCCTCAATTCTGGTGTGTGTGTGTGTGTGTGTGTGTGTGTGTGTGTGTGTGTGTGTGTGTCTGTCTGTATTCTCTAGACTCCTCTCCTCTGCATGGAGACCACATCCTCAAGTCCTCATGGGGAAATCTGGTTTCTGTCACCTGGGAACAGGCAATCCATGGTGCAGATGGCATCTCTGTTGACTGTTTGCCTGGCCCTCTGGATGCTTGCTCGGTGGCCTCTGGATCCAGGGATTCTGTGTTAGGTTTCATCCTTCTCTCTGATGCTCCAGTCAGAAGACAGGGTTCAGCTCCTTTGTTTAGGTTTCTTTGTGGATTTGCCAACACAAGGCTTATGCCATGTAAATATTAACCTATTGTAAGCCTCAAGGAGTTTTTCTTCCTCTGCTCTTTTATTTCTTTATGCCCTTCAGAACATGGCTTCACAATCCACAGCACAGTGCAGCTATGGGATATGCGATCCCTTATTTTGTATGGCCTCGTCTTTCTTTCTAGCTCAGCCTGATAACTTTTATTTATTTCTACCAACTCTCTCATCTCCCCTTCCCCTAGCTCCTAAACATAAGAAAGACATGTATCTATTCATTTACTCTAAAACTCTCTATTGATCACATGCCAGCACCAGGGAGAAAGACTTACTGGTCCTCCCCATGGAGCAAGAGAAGGAAATTACTCTCTCAAGGAAATCACAGGCTACTAAAACACACTAAAATTAAAATTTAAAAACCAAGGAATAATACAAAATGATAATTTTGAATAACACTCTGAAGGCCGAGTGTGATTGTTCACGCCTATAATTCCAGCACTTGGGACCTAAGATAGAAGGATCACTGGGAGTTTGAAGCCAGCCTGGGCTACAGAATGAGTTCTAGGTCAGACTGGGATAGAACCTGCCTTAAAAAATAAAAGTGAAAATGTGTCACGGAATAAAAATGCCAGAAACATCTGTGTGAAGGAGATGGAGGCGGGCTTCCCTGAACTAGAAATGACTCACTGAACTCCAAATGGGCAGGAGAGGTGAACCAGACAGAAAAAGCAGGGAAAGGAACAGTGTCTGTATCAAAAGGAAGAGCACCTGCAAATGTCTCGAGACAGAAAGGTGAGTGTATGGTGGGGGTCGGGGTGGGGGTGAGGGTAGCAGAAGGGACAGCTGGTGAATGTGCTGGTTACTAGGACCAACAGGTAGCCATTCGGGAGAGAGATTCAAGAAAGAAGGCGATGAAGTCAGACTGTATTTAAAAGCTCATTCTAGTTGCTCTGTGCATCATAGCCTGGGCTGGAGGCCCAGAGAGAAGGCAGTAGACCAGGCCAGAGTGGATGGGTGGCAGCTTGTACAGGAAGGGGGCCGTGGAACTGGGAGAATCAAACAGGTTTGCACAACACTCTAGAGGTGGCACTGCCAGGACTCCGGTGTGAATTCCGTGCAGAGGGAGAAGGGGGTGTCAAAGATGAGTCCCGGTTCCTGCCTGGGGAATGACAAAGGGGTGAACCCTTGGTTGGCAGGACGAGACTGCCCCAGGCCCTTCCGGGCAATTCTCTCCCTGCCTGTACCTCTGCGGTGCTCTCTAGGGTGCACAGGGTCCGTTGCATCAATCCGTTCGTCTTCTCAAGAGGAGGGGGTGGGGGGACTGGCTTGCTTCACCCAACAGCCTACCTCTGAGATCATTGTCTCAGAAGACCCTGACTGAGCCATGTGTGTCTCTGAAAGCCTTTCCAGGAGAGGGTGGGCTGGCTTCATAAAGGCTAAGTGGCATTCTGTGTTCCTGCCAGACAGCTTGATATATGGCGCGATGCTGGTAACCGCTTGCGTGTGGGATTTTCTTTCTTTCTTTTAACCCACCTCAGAGCTGTCCCCTGAATGGCGGCTGACAATTAGCTGCTAAGTAAAAGGAGGCACTTATTTTTATTGTGTTCTGACAGCTTTATGTTTACTCTCTGAAAGCCGAGGGAGCCAGCCTCTTGTGTGTGTAAAGGTGAGTAGGGAGAAGTGTTGGGAAAGGGCCGGGCAGGTGCTGACACATCCCTGGGGTTCCGCCCAGGAGTCAGAACCTGAGCAGCCTTTGCAAGCATGTGCTGATCTGGAAGCCTGAAGAGGACAGTTAGCTCTGGCAGTGCAGGAAGAGAGGCCAGACTGGCTTCTCCGAGGCAGAGTGCTCGGCAGCCATGCCTCACGTCCCCAAGATGCCGCACTGGGAACTGGGTTGCGGCTTTCCCACCCTGGCACTCCTCTTTTGCTGGAACTTCAGGAAGAGAGCCCCCAAGCTCCGAAAGAGAGGTATTTCTTTCCTATTTTGTCACTCTTCCACGATAGGACACTTTTCTCAGCTGCTCTGTGCTCTCGTCTCGGGATAGGGTACGCATCTGAAACTGAGCCCTGGGAAACCGTGAAGCCGGCACAGGGGCAGTGCTGGGGTCTGGCTGCGGGGGGGGGGGGGGGGGGGGGAGGGAAAGGGGGGGGGGGGGGGGGGGTGCTCAGAGAAACTGGAAGGTGACAGAGGAGGAACAAGATAAAGGGGGAGGTCACAGCTGATCTAGCCATTTTCACTTCTCTAAACCACTCAGTGCCCTGGGGTTTTGTAGCCACTCTGGGGAGGGATCTCTGGGGCTGAGGGCGGAAGATGGATGGACGGGAACAGAAGGGGCAGCTGTGTTATCTGTGAGAACAGGATGTTACTGATGTGGGCTGTCAGAACAAGGCATCTCCTGTTCAAAGCCTTAGGTCTGAGGACTGGGGAAAAATTGGGGAGCTTATCAGAAAGATAGGATGGCACAGTTGGCGCTGGAGCACTATGGGAAAAGCACCAGGAGGCTCTAGAGATCCCTGGATCCTCCCTGGACATGGATGATGTCTTAAATATTGTTACAGTGAGTTGGGGGGGGGTACTGTGGTGTAAAATCCAAGACTTCATGCATGATAGGCAAATGCTATGAATTATAGTCCCATCCCTTAAAAAAAAAAAGGGTGTGTGTATGTGTGTATGTGCACGCACGTGCACTAAGTATGTGCACATGGAGGCCAAGATCAACCTCGGGTGTCATTCCTCAGGAGCCATCCACCTAGCGTTTTGAGATGTGGTCTCCTGCAAGCCTGGAACTCAGGTTTAGGCTGGTGACCAGTGAGCCCTGGGACTTGACAGTCTTCACCTCTCTCGGACTAAACTGATGACCAAGCTCAGGTACTGGCGCCTGCAGAGCAAATGCTTTACCCATTGAGCTTCCCCCCCCCCCCCCCGGCCCCTGTTTTGTTTTCTTACCTTTTTTTTTTTTTAAGACAGTAGCCTGACTTCTCATTAACTTTAATAAAACCAGATAAAACTGCTGCACAGAGAGTCCAAGAAAAAAATATGGCTTTAGGCAAATTTCTAACCTGAGTCTATTAGCTTCTCAGTTTCCAGCTTCAGATTAGCCCAAGTAAATCAGTCAATTGCCCCATTCAAAAATTAGCCAGACCAAAGCCTGTACAGTTCAATGAACTGATACAGAGTTAGAATTGGCATTCACCAATTGACTGAAATATGGTCTTAGAGAAATTCCTAATCTGAACCCACCTTATTTTGGTATATGATATTTTTATTTGCAAGTTTTTAATAATAAAGTTAAAAAAATAAACCAGCCAATTGCTGTGAAGATTATGTTGCATTTAGCAATTATAAATTTATATTGCAACCATACAATGGCTGTACTTGAAAGGTTGACTTTTATAACTGTTAAGATGCTAACTGATTGGCTCAGAGTGACAGTGAGCTCTGGTGATTGGACCTCACATTGCTGCCAAGAGCAGAACTATGGAGTCCAGATGCCCTGAAGGAGTGGGCACCACCTAGGCTGGCCTCACTGGCCTCTTCCTTCACTGGCCTCTCTGGTTTTTGTCCCTGAGCTGCCTCTCCTTCTGTCCCCATATCCAGGCTTTTCCATGTGTGCCTGGATGCAAAGGTAAAGATAAGGGCTGGGTATTGGTTGAAATATTAAGGCCATTCCACATAGTTAAAAGGGAGGTTTATTTTGTAATAACTTACAAGTGAAGGGATAGGTTGCAGGGTCTGGGTAAAGGTGTGGCGCTGTCCGGCGGTGTTCTCTGGAGAACTCTGCTCGGTCTACCTCCAGCGTCCAGGGTTCAGGAACCAAGAGAGCCGCCCATCTGGATCTCAGGTCTTCAGGGTCCTCTCTCAGCCCTGCCTTGTAGGCGTGACAGTTATGGAAGCCTCAATGGGGGTTGGAACTTCCAGATCAAAGCTGGAACAGCTACCCACTACAGCTGGGTGGTGGCACATGCCTTTATTCCCCGCCCTCTGGGATTACTTTGTGAGTTCAAGTCCAGCCTGGTCTACAAAGCGAGCTCCAGGACAGCCAGGGCTGTGATACACAGAAACCATGTCCCCAAAACAAAAAGCAAGCAAGCAAGCAAGCAAACAAACAAACAAAGGTAAAGGCAAGGACTCAGAGAACAGGGCCAGTACAGTTGGTGCAGTTCAGTGTGTGTGTGTGTGTGTGTGTGTGTGTGTGTGTGTGTGTGTGTTGGACTCAAGGATCTGCTTTGGATGCCACACTCCCATGTGGTCTGCCTGAGGAATGATACAAACTGACCAAGACAAGCATAGGGTACTTTTTTTGGGGGGGGGGGTTGGACGGGGTTTCTCTGTGTAGCTTTGGAGCCTTTCCTGGAACTCACTCTGTAGCCCAGGCTGGCCTTGAACTCACAGAGATTCGCCTGCCTCTGCCTCCTGAGTGCTGGGATTAAAGGCGTGCGCCACCACTGCCCAGCCATAGGATACTTTCTTTCATGGAAGAAAGGACACAGTGGCCCTCCTGTTTCTAGGGCATGTGCTGAGTTCTCCATTGAGGGAATGGCTTTGGCTGAGTTCTAAGCTACAGATACAAAGTTTGGGGATTTCATCCTGGAGGAATTTAAAGTCATGAGTTTTTAAGGAAGTGAGTTAGGACGGGGAAGAGAGTGCCTGGGACAAGCTAATGCTTGGAGGTCAGGGATAAAGGAAGAAGCCCTGGAGGAGGGTGAGAGCAGACGATGATATGAATGAGGAAGCCAGAGAGGGTAGTTCCAGGAGCCACTAGAAAGTGTTGCAAGAGGGGAAGCGTGACCTACTGGGCCCCAAGCTGCCGACTGAACAGCTGAGATGAGCAGTGGAAATCTAACCCCACAATTAAAAAATGGAAAGGCCATTGGTCTCCTTGACAAGAGGGAGTTCGGAGAAATGCTGAGCAGAGGGAAGTGTGGAGAGCAGGGAGCATGGGAGGAGACAGCAGGTGGAATGTTCCTGAGGTCTAAGGCAGCCTCTGTGCCAGGAGATAAAAATAGGTGAGCCAGACGGGCTGTCTGTCTCTGAGGCTCTCACAGCCCATGGAAGAGTGCTGCTTAAATAAATCATCACAAAACTACATAAGAGGCGATGAAAGAGGGTGTGAATGGGGAGATCTGTGGATTCAGAGACGGCTCCATCCCCTCCCTAAGTCTTCCAAACTCAGGAAGACTAGGTGTTTAGGGGGTGTGAGAAGGGCATCAGCTTTCGAGTTTTTAAGTGCAAGCCTCCTTTTTATTCTAACACAACCTCAAGCTTCAAAGATCCTGCAGATGATTTGCTGAATGATTTTGTGGACTCTGCAGGAGAAATTTGCAAGAAGCATAGTTGTCCCTCCCTCCAAACCGTAATAACATGAACAGTGGCAGTGAGGCAGGAGGGGGTTAACATGTTTCAGGTGGCCCAGTCTGTTTGGAGGCAGAGAGTGTTTAGGGATAACTCCAATGTGATGCCCTCAGTCTCGCTAATTGGTCCGGTTGTGTTAGACACCTGTTGCCAGAGGCTTTGGGTTCTCATGGCATTGACACTTGGTTGACTGTGGGTTGTGAGGAATGCTGGGAGAGAAGCTGGGACTAAAGAGGAAGCAGGAGGAGTGTGGGATTGAAGAAGACCCTGGGAGACTCGCTGTTCTGTGTGGACTGAGGGAAATAGAGGAGGGAGGGGAAGCAGGGTGTGGCTGTAATGGTCACTGGTTTTTAGGTGGTACCCAAATGTGTGGAGACATGGAAAGGAGGCACAGGGGAGCCACCAGGATGAGAATGGAATTTCTGTAGGCACATGGAAAGAAAGGCAACACAAGGCTATCAGTGTTTGGAGAAAACCAGCAGGTACAGAATCATCCAAGTCCAAAGTAGGATTTGGCCACTGGGAAGGCATCCAATATCACCAAGAAGTTTTTCTGCAAAGAGATGAGCTATGGAAATTAAACTATGATGGGTTGAGAGTTGGGGAACTGAATAAATTCAATGGGCTGTGAGGGAGGAAACGCCCTCCAGAAGTAGACACACATTTTGTGAAAACAATGGCAAGTAGAAAAAGGTAAGAGTTGCTGCTTTGCAGAGCTGAGGTAAAGGATTAGTCTTTATAAATTGGCAAAGATGCAGATTCTCTTGACTCTTAAAGGGCGAGTCTCGGAAGAGCTGGAAAGGACGGAGCTGACAGGCTCAGAAAGCAGCTGGTGGAGGAAGAACAGGGTTCTTCTTCCTCTGAGAGAGGAAGACCCTGTTGAGGAGGAGGGTGGGGGGCAGGGCCTGGGAGCCAGCCTTGTTTGTGTCTTCCCTCTGGGAGGAGTCAGCTGACCTACTGAAGCAGGGAGGAGACAGAAAGTGAGTGAAAAGGCAGTGAGGCTCAAGAGTGGTGAAGATTCGGAACCCAGCTCTCACGAAGACTGGACCAGTGCATTCTGGGATACATCACTATCTCTGTATAATATGATGCCCTCAGTTCTCAGTGGACTGACAAAGTCGGACCTGACAGGGCAGGGATGTTGGAGGGAAATATAATATTGAGAAATGGATATCCTGTTAAGAGCTACATGAGAACAGCTGAGTGTGGAGGAAGAAGGAAGTCAGACTTTTCTTGGCTCTCAGTGTATCTGGGCTATTTGTCCCCATCCGGATCTAGTGGCCCACCTGTGCCCACAATCCATGCTCCAGAAGACATCTGCCTTTCCCTCTGACAGTGGTTCTCCATGCCTCTCAGAGAGAATTTCCCAGTGCGGCATGGCAGTCTGGGTTTTAAGTCATTTCAATCATGATCTGGCGCAGTGGAAATATCTATCCAGCTCCTTTCATAGCAGACAGAAGCCCAGGTCTGTGGGGTCTTAGACATTCCGATTGTCTCAGCATTTTCTGCGTGGTCCTTTCATTTTCATAATGAGAAGTTGGGTAATTGGAGGCAATGACAAGGTCTTTATGCTCCCTGTCATTCCGCAAGGCTGCTGCTGGCCCGTGCCAGGCACTTGATGACCGCTACAGAGGAAACTGGGTTAATTCACGTGATGACTGCTAGTGTTCCAACCAAAGAAATGCCAGAATAGCCATGCGTTTTGGAAAATACTTGTTTAAAGGTATTAATCCACTAAGTAATTCAGCAGAATCTGTTGCCCACCTTCCTTGTGCCGGGCTCACAGCGGGAAGAAAAGAGACCTTACCTGTGTTTTCTAACCAAAGGAACTTAGGCTCACACGCCCAGACACAGACACACAGGTCCCAATGGCCCTATGTGAGAGGGGTGGAATGGGCAGAGGGGAAGAAGGGCACACACAGTGGGATGTAATCTCTCTACCTGAGAGCAAGAAGGCCTGGCAGGGATGATGACGACGTCGGAAAAGTCCCAGGAGGGACAAATAGAATTCCAGGAGGCGGGGAAGGGGGCAGACGTGGGAGGGAGAAGAGCGTTCGAGAACATAGAAACTGGAGAGCACTGTGTTTTGGGAGCATCAGAGTGAGGTGCCTTTGTACACATTAGTAGGTCAGACAAAAATGGTGGGTGGACGTTAGGCCAGCACTGAGATGCACTGAAGCCGAACAGGCAACGTCTGGGCAGATTTGGGAT
>CABHPP010129795.1:0-41875 GCA_902168425.1 Peromyscus attwateri | reverse complement strand
GTCTTCTCCAAGACAAAATCCCAGGGAGGTTCAACAGAAACAAATAAATATGTGAGAGCTGCTGAAGATTCTGAGAGGAAGTCCAGGGGGGCCGGGTGTCCCAGTGATTCAGAACGTGATTCTTTCCTCAGAGCAGGGGATGTGTTCGTGTAGTCCTCCTCATGCCCTGATAAGCTGCTCTGCAGCGTCAGCCCCTCGCTTGGACAGAAGGCTCAGAGCTCATGTTCTCAGTGTTGCTGGACTCTGGAGTCTCCAAGATATAGACTATTAGAGGGTGAAAGCTGACAGAGGTCAAGTATTTTCATGTATTTATAGGAACAGATGGTTTTTAAAAGGATATGGAGACTTTTTATAGCAGCTTGGTTTTTTTTTTTTTTAATATGTGGCCAAGTTAAAAAAAATTTAAATTTCTAGTTGACCGAGAAAGCTACCTATGGTGCTGTTAAAGATGAGAGAAAAAAACGCAATAAATGGTCGTGATTGGAGTTCTTTGTTTGTTTAGTTTGGTTTGGGTTGGGTTTTTTGTCAGCTCCGGAGTCCACACAACACTGGGGGCAATTCATCACACACACTTCTTTTGGTTGAGGATCTGAGGCAGGAGGTTGATCCAGGCAGTAACATTAGCATGCTCTAGAGCAGGATGTCATGTCTGAGGTCTTAGTCCTGCAAGACCACGTGTTCCTACCGAAGCAGGGGACTGGCTAGAAGGTACCTCAGCCCCTGACTTTCCCATCTTATGTGGGACTCACTTTTTTCTCTTTTTCTTTTCAATTTGATTTTATATACAACCATATGGTTCAAAAAAAACACAAAAAACAAAAAACCACAACATAATAAGTTACCAGCTGAGAAGTCCTGCTCCATGCCTGTGTTAATTCTTACATTGTTGCTGTGAGAAAATCCCTGACCCAAGCTACTTAGGAAAGTAGAGGTTCATTCTGGCTTGTAGACAGGGGGGTGGGGTGGGGGGGGTGACAGTCCACAGAGGCAGAGCAGCCATGGCAGCATGGGCTTGGAGCAGCTGGTCACACCGTATCCGCAGTCAGGGAGCAGGGAGATGAACTCGGGTGCCCAGCTCCCATTCTTTTCCTTCTGTCCAGGGCACAAGCCCCTGAGATGGCTCTGCCCACGGTCAAGGTGGGTCCTCCCACTTCCGCTAAGTCACTCACAGGCATGCTCAGAGGATCGTCTCTGCAGTGATTCTAGATTCTGGCAAGTTGACAGGGTTGACCACCACACTTCCCTTCTCACACCCTCCCTTTCCTGCTGGATTAGCTTTTCCTCACCCTTAAGCTGTTCCTTTATGCAAATATAAGACGATGTAAATAGAAACTGTTTTCTTATCTCTCCTTTTACACAAAACTTTATTTTTCTCTATTTCGTTTCTCACATTTTAAAACTTACCAGTGTTATCCCGGAGACTATAGCGCATATCAGGGCATAAATACCTACCCACATGACCTCATTTTTGGCAATTATATGTCTGGTGTTCCATTCATTGACTACCTGTGATCCCCTCTCCGGACCTGGATGAACTGGTCAGTTTTGCACCACAAACAGGGCTGAAGTGAATCATCCTGCCCACACCTCAATTTGTATTTAGGCAGATACAGTTCTGGGATTAAATTCTCAAAAATGGGACTAGTGGGTGAGAAGATAAATTGATTTAAATATGTGATTTTCATAAATGTTATTGGCATCTGTACCATTTTATCCTCTTACAGCAATGCATGAACAGGCCTATGGTTCACGGAGCATGCTGTCAGGATTCGGGGTGTCCCTACCCTGTGAAGGAACTGATAATTTAGTAACTTTAGCTTGAGCCTCTCCCATTGGTTATGAAAAGAGGCTGACTATCTTTTTAAAAGTGTCAGAGTCAGTTCATTTTTCCTCTGTGAACTATTTGGTTTTTTCTTCATTAAATATTTATGTATGTATGTGAGCCTCTTGAGTATATGTGCACCACATGCATGCAGGAGCCTGCAGAGACCAGAAGGGGGCATCAGATCCCTGGGAACTGGAGTTATAGGTGATTGTGAGCTGCTTATGTGGGTGCTAGAAACCGAACCTGGCTCCTCTGTAAGAGGAAGTGCTCCTAACCGCTGAGCCATCCCTCCAGCACAAACTATCTATTCTTGAAATTCTTTGCCCATTTCTTCTTGGTCACTGATGTTTTCCTTTTCAGTGTATGTAAGCTCAGCGCCACAGGGAGTCGCCAGCAGGAGCCCTTCACTGTCTGGGACATGCTTCATAAAGCTGTTCCCAGAGTGCTGTTTGGCCTTTCACCTAGTGGATGGAGGCATGCTTGCTTTGCTGTTCTTCGTTCTGGAGGTCGTGGAAACGGACTCAGTGGAGCTTATTGAACTTCACGTATGCGTCTCGGGCTTTGAGTCACAAAACCTCCTAAGGTCACGAAAGGGTCCTCGCTTAGGATTTCACACCCATCGAGCAAGTGATTTTATTTTAGTTCATGCTTCCTCTCTAGAGTTCAACCTCTTGGTAAATTATCAACGAGGTGATCCACTAAGGGTACCACAGGTGTGTGACTAGGAAAAGCTTCCTCCCAGGTCTCTAACCCGTATCTTGAGGGCATGGCACACATAAAGGAAAAAAAAAAACTTATATAATAGCCATGGCTATTTCTTCCAGGCAGGTAGTCCTGATGCCACCAGCCCCACCGGACCACAGCCAGGTGAACAGCAGCAGGAGGACAATGAGAAAGCCCCCAGGGAAAACCCAGGAGACTGGAAGGTGCAATCGCGCAAAAGGACTCAAACGCTCCCCAACCGCAAGTGTTTCCTGACGTCAGCGTTCCAAGGCAGCACTAGCAGCAAACTGGAAATCTTCAAAAATGAGTTCTGGTCTCCATCTACAGAGGCGAAGACAGGGGAAGGGCACAGGAGAACCATGTCTCAAGACCTGCGCCACCTTTCCAATGACCAGCGGACTTCTACCTACGATAATGTCCCTGCCCCACTGGGGTCCCCAGGGAACCCAGCAGGTGCACTCTCTCCTCCTGCCTGTGACTCCAAGAGAGATGCTCTTGTCAGCACAGACTCTGAAATGGGGTCTGGAAGCAAGAACTCTGGAGAGGACGACCTCGACTCTTTGCAGAGGATGGTCCAGCACCTGCAAAAGGAAATCGAAACCCAGAAGCACATGTATGAGGAACAGATTAAAAAGTAAGTCCTGGGCAGAGGGCCACTGAGTGCACTTGGCTTCTGTGTTTAGAAGGAAGTATATATTGTTTCCACCTTCTAAAATGTCACAGCATAATGTATTTCAGGGGACAGAGCACTCTGTAGCAACCAAACTTAGTAAAGAAAAGGACAAACGAAGAGAGATTAGATGGGAAAATCCTACCCTGCTGAATAGATCTGTGGAAACTTGAAAAATGAAACCCAAGTGTTCAGGGTGAATCTGCTTATCTGAGTTGAGGGAAACTCTCTTGATGCTTTATATTAATGTATGTTTTCAGAGCTGACCCTCTGGTGTGGGGTAACCGTTGGTGTGCTCTTCCCTGGGGAAGACCATTTCTCTGCTCTCAGCAGTTTTGGTTGCCTGTTGTTCTTTGTGCAGGGTTGAAGCCTGTGGGCTTTCCCCCACTCACTTTGGCTTGCCTACGTTTGGGCAGTCATGTTGGTGAGGCTTTCTGGATTGAGTTTCTGAGTGGTTGGAGACACAATCTCTCAGCAAACTCCCTGATCCTCTGGCTCTCCCAGTCTGTCCGCCCCTCTTCCCCAGTGTTCGCTGACCCTTAGGTGTGGCAGTGTTTTGTAGATGTGTCCATTGGGAGCAGAATCCACAACGCTGCATTTTGATTGGTTGTGGTTTTCTGCAGTGGTCTTTGTGTGTCCAAAGAGAGAAGTTTCCTTGATGAGCGGTGAAGACTACGCTTGCCTGTAGGTGTAAGGACAAATTAGACTGTCGTTAGGGGTTATGCTGGTTTAGTAGGTTCTCCTCCAGGATCTACAACATCACTAGTCCTGAGTAGTTAACTATGTTTCTGTACCTGGCATGGTTTCCTTCTTGTTGAACGGGTCTTAAGGCTTGTTAGCTGCTGGTTACTGCCAAAGTATGTGTATCACCACTACGACACCCTTAGGGTTGTCATGTCATGCCGGTCATGTGTGTGCCACCACTACACCCTTAGGGCTGTCATGTCACACTGGTCATGTGTGTGCCACTCCTACACCCTTAGGGCTGTCATGTCACACTGGTCATGTGTGTGCCACTCCTACACCCTTATGACTGTCATGCCACACTGGTCATGTGTGTGCCACTCCTACATCCTTAGGACTGTCATGCCACACTGGTCATGTGTGTGTCACTCCTACATCCTTAGGACTGTCATGCCACACTGGTCATGTGTGTGCCACTACCACACCCTTAGGGCTGTCACGCCACGCCAGGCATTGTTGTGATTCTCTCCTCATTCTTCTCCCTTGGCAAATTCTTTCTCAAAGAGGTAACTTTAGTCCAACTTGACCCACAAGAACACTTGTCATAATGAGAACAACGGGCTTTCACGTTGACAGACACTTCTTCTACTAGGATTTAGGTACCAGAAAGAAAGACTATCATGAGTCTCCATCCATTGTTCCATACAGAAGGATGTCCCTCAAGCAAAACATATGTCCTTTGTCTGGTAACCTGAAATAAACCATTTGTAGAATTATAAGACTTCTGTGATATTTTTTCAGGGAGCAAATTAGTCCTAGAAAAGGCTGTCATTGTGTCCTAGCCCAAACGCCACTGAAGAGCAGAAGGACCGACAACCATAGCGATGTCTACTCCTTCCGAGTACAGCAGTCTCTGAGACACCTGGGCTCAGATAGCAACTTATGTCTGCAGATGAGCACAAGCAGGCACAGGGGAAGACGTCACCAGGGTGTTAAGTGAGACCCTGAAGTGCCTTAGGAAGTCAGGTTTTCTGTGAAGCCTTCTCCTGGAAGGCAGGAAAGACATACATACATACAATGGCTGGATTGGCATTTCACCAATTGGTATCTTGTGTCTCAGAAAGGCAAATGAGCAAGAGGTTGTGAACGTGGGTGAAGGGCTATGAAGGAAGGGTTTAGAATTAATACTCAGGTGTTCCTTTGGTTTTCTTCCTTGCAGCCTGGAGAAGGAAAATTATGATGTCTGGGCTAAGGTGGTAAGGCTCAATGAAGAGCTGGAGCGGGAGAGAAAGAAGTTCGCAGCCCTGGAAATCAGCCTTCGAAATGTGGAGCGCTCCAGGGAGGACGTTGAGAGGAGGAACAAGGTCTTGGAAGAAGAAGTCAAGGAGTTTGTGAAGTCAATGAAGAAGCCCGAGACAAAGACCGAGGCTTGAGGCCCTGAGGTGTGTGGCGGGGACAGTCAACTCCACCCCATTTCTCCATGTTCCTGGTGACTGGAAAACAGGATCACCTCCTAAGATGGACAGGCTACCTGAGGGGAAGTGCTACAGTCCTCAGCAAATAAACAGAATGGGGGACGAGCAACAGTACACCAGGACACTTGTGGCCGTGTACTGTCCTCAAGGTACTGTTGGTCCACTGTGAGAAGAGTGAACTGGAATCTTCCAAATGTCCAAAGGAGACATTTAAGGACCCCAGGCCAGAGCTAGGCCAAGGCCTGAGGTCTCTGTTTTCTATGCGGCTAACTTGCCTGGTCAGGTGACTCTGGTCATCTCTGAGACATGCGCAGAACATGATGCTTAGCTCTCAAGTTCTCACCCAATGAGGACTCTTTGGGGAGGCTGGACTGTTGGAACCAGAATCAAAACAACGAGGTGTATTTATGAAAACAAAATTGGCAAGAAAATTACGTTCAAATAAAAAAAGAAAACAAAAATCGAACAAGGTTATTGACCATCTGTCAGACATTTTTTTAGGAATTAGTAAAGAGGGGCTAGAGAGTTAGCTCAGTGGCTAAGAGCACTTCCTGCTCTTCCAGAGGACCCAGCATCCACACAGTGGCTCATAATCATCTGTAATTCCAGTTCCAGGGGATCTGACACCCTCTTCTGGCCCCTGAGGGCACCAGGCATGCACATGGTGCACATACACACGTGTGAGCAGAACACTCATACACATTAAATAAATAAATAAATAAATAAATAAATAAATAAATAAATAAATAAATAAATACCTTAATAACAACAACAACAACAAAGAAAAAAGAATTAGGAAAAGACACCTCTTGACTGAAGCAGGTGAGTCTCTCTCACACCACGTGGCTGTGTGAGCAGAGCTTATGCTGGGTTTTACCCTCCAGTGGCCCAAACCTAAGAACAAAGGTTTTCAACTATGAGGTGACCTCAGGAGTGTGGATTTGTAGAGTTAGTAGTCAAGATTATTTATTTATTATTTTTTTTACTTCACCACAATGAAAATGAGTTTACTCTTGAGAGGGGCATCTGGCACTATTCTCTGTTTTCTTAACTATGGTTAATTCACCTGCCTTTGACCAGGGTTTATTGTTCGAAGTGTAAATGTACAGATAGATGGCTCCTGCTCTCCCACCCCCAATGCCCTGAAGATGGTACTGATGGAGAGAGCGTGTGGAGAGCACAGAGCATCATCTCTGAGACATGCTTGCAGAAGACGGGGAAGAGGGCGGTAGGGCATTACTAAGAGCAGTCAGGGGTTAGGAGAGGCCTCAGTGGGTGACAGCACCTGCTTAAAGACCCAACCAGACTTGAGAGAGATTCCCGGGACCTATATGCTGGAAGGAGAGACCCAATTCCCCAAAATCGTCCTCTGACCTACACACACACACACACACACACACACACACACACACACGGCAGTGAGAGGGGCAGTATGACATTTGACTTCCTAGGAACTACCCATTTGTAAGTTGTAGACCGGCCTGGTGCCGTGCACAGGACACCTGATTGAATCGGTGAGTGCCTGAAGCTGCTTCTGCCAGCACACATCCCCTCTCATTGTCTCACACTGTTCCTCTGTGTGCTGACAGAGTGGAGCATGAGAGTGAGCAGTGTCACAGTTCCACAGAGGACAGTTTTCTGAACATATGATCAGGGGTCCCCGGAGTCTGTGTCCAGGCCAGGAATACAGGAGCTTGGGTCTGGCAGCCTCAGTCAGGATGGGTAGAAGTGCTGTTTGAACCCCACCCTCTTCTGGTCTAGCAGTGCTTCTCCCCCTCGTGCTGAGGCAATGGAACAGCAGCTCCCACTTCAGAAGGACCGGACAAGTGAGAGAGGGATCCAGGACTCACAGGTCAGGTACTCTGTCAGGTCTAGGAGTCCCTGCCTACACACAGTACAGGATTATAGTGAATCCTACTCTTCTCCAGCCACACCCCCACTTCCTCTTGCTATCTCTTGTGCCACGTGATTAAAGCACCCTTGCCTTACCCTCTGCCCAGCTAGGCTTCCTCTCCTTCACAGTACTGAGCATGGCATGCGTTGGTGCATATTTGTCTTAAGCATAAGGCAGATGTGGTACTTTCTTGGAAAGTTTACAGACTGGATAGGACAATTTGTACCAGGCTTTGTTAAATCCCCTCCTGGTAGAGATTTGGGTGGGCTGGGGCAGGCTGGGAGCCTGGAGAGACCAAATGTGGTGTTCCTAGTACAGAGTCTGCAACATGGGATGTAAACAATAAACTGACTTTGTTGTTTGATGAACTTCCTTAAGCTCTGTTCAGGGAAACAAGATCCAGGAGACAGCTAGAGACTGATGAGGGAGGAGGGCAAAGAGCACAGTGCCTCAGCAAGTGCTGGCTGGGCTCCACAGGTTCATGGGAAGATGCTTGAGTACTCACATTGGGTAAACGTCCGCATTCCACCACTTCCTGTGCAGATACCAGTGAGGACCAGGCCATGTGCTCACCAGGAAGCCAGGGAACACTTGGATGTTGATGTTACAAGTAAAGTGGGTGGCCTTTCAGCACATCACATAAGGAGAAGGCGTTGCCCAGGATGGGGCTCCAGGTACACCCATCCCAGGCTGGCATCTGGCATTGGCAGCGGAGAGACAGAGCTGGGTCTTATGGCTCCGATTCCTAGAGCAGCATCCAAAATGTAGTGTGCAGGGAGGATGAGTGTAACTGCAGGTTCTCGTACCCCAGTCAGGAAAACTCAGCATCACAGACTAACGCCTACCGTATCTACTCCAGCCTGTGCATTCGGTGGCCAGGGAAACAGAGTGGGAGACATAAGCTACCTGACCAGTGTTTCCAGAGTAATGAACAAGAAAATTAAGGAAGTGGGGAACCTAGAGCCTACAGCTCGGAGATTCTTGGCATCTTTCCAGGAGCTCCTTTTCCCTAAACCTCGGTGATGGGCTGAAACCCACTGGCATCAGCTGCCAAGTACTTACAGAATCCAAAGCTGGCCTCAGCTCACGGTCACAGCTAAGACCCACCGGATGGGGAGCTGTTTTTCTCACCTCCTTTGCATCGCCAATGCTGCCTATGACAGCAGCTCTTAGTGTCAGCCACACATTAGAATCACTCACGGTCTTTGACAAGCATTCTGCTGCGGGATACACTGGGTAAAGACCAGCAATTCCAGCGATAGAATCAGAAGATAAAGGCCTGCTAGGACCACAGATGAGTTCAAGTCTGACATGGGCAACTTACTCAAAGCCTGTTTTAAAAGGAAAAATAAGAAAAGAGGGCTGGGGGATTCCCTGGGTGGCTGTTACTTTCTGTATTAGTCAGGGTTCTCTAGAGGAACAAATTATAAAATGAATTTCTCTACATATATAGAAAGGGGATTTACAAGAATGACTTCCAGGCTGCTGTCCAGCTACGTCAACAATAGCTGACTGTCAACGAAAAGTCCGAGCATCCAGTAGGCTGGAGGTCTCAGCTGGTCTTCAGTAGATGCTAGAATCCTGAAGTAGACTCTAATGCCAGTTAAGGACTTGCTAACAAGGCAAGAGCAAACAGGCAAAGAGTAAAAACTTCCTTCTTCCATGTCCTTATATAGGCTTCCAACAGAGGGCATGGCCCACATTAGAGGTGGATCTTCCCACCGCAAGATCTGGATTAAAGGTGTGCTTTCCTATTTCATAGATCAGAAGTAGATCTTCCTACTTCAAATTAAGCAAAACTTACACACCTCACAGGTGTGCCCTCCATTTTGGGATCTTAGTTCATTCCAGATTTAGTCAAGTTGACAACTAAGAATAGCCACCACACTTTCCTAGCATGCAAGATGCCCTGGGTTCAATCCTGCACACCACAAAACAAAACAAAACAAAACAAAACAAATAAAAAGCTGATTCTCAGCTGTTGCTCCATACCCACTGAATCAGAATCTTCAGGGGGAGGCCTAAAGAACTGGATACTTTCAAAATTCCCAGTTGATCCTTATTTGTATTTGTAACCAGGATGGTTAAACACATTTGTAAACTGCTAAGTGTGGTGTGGATCAGGACTAATGATAATATTAAATGGACACCTTCCCTCTCCTGACCCCTGTCCACGCAAATCCATTCTCTGGTCTTCCCTACATGCTGGTTTTTGTGTGATTTTTGAGTTAGTAACTCTAGTAAATCCCCTTTCTATATATATAGAGAGATTCATTTTATAATTTGTTACTCTAGAGAACCTTGACTAATACAGAAAGTAAAATTTGTAAGGATAAAAGACGCCCAAGAGACAAAGTGGGGATTTATTATATGTGCATTTCACAGATGGTAAAATCTGACCCCAAAAGCATTACAAAAAATTCAGTAGTAATTTAGTCATGGACAAATTTGGGGATTCTGAGATTCCCTTGACAATGAGCGCTGTTCAACTTGCTTTGAAGTTTGAGTCAAAGCATCGGCAAAGAAGATAAACACTTGAGGCTGGATTTAGAGCCCTGGGGGTAGCTTGATTGTCTCCCTTTCAGAACCATATTAGAGCAAGAATCCCTGAGCAGTCTTGGGATACTCACCATGAGTGCAATGTTATGGGGGACAGCCTATGACCATTGACACATGTTTATGTTAGCATCTCCTGAGCAGAGTGTAACAATCAATATTGTCAACTTGGGAAGATCTAGACTTACCTAGGAGACAAACTTCTAGGCAAGTCTGTGAAGGGTTTTCTAGGTTGGGGTGAGGTGGAAAAAGCTACCCTACATGTTGGAGGCACCATTCCATTGGCCGGAGGCCTGGACTGAATATGAAGGAGAAAGTGAGCTGAGGATGAGGGTCCATCTCTCACTGCTTCCTGACTGTGATTACAATGTGACCAGCTGTCTCACGTCCCTGCCACCACACCTTTCCCATGACAGTGATAGATATCCTTAAACTGTGAGCCAAAATATACCTTCCTTTCCTTACACCAAAACAGTGAGAAAAATACCCACTGCAGAAAGATCAGACTTAGAGTGGAAGAGCCTATTTGCCTCAAGCATGTCTAAGAATTGGCCAAAGCTGTGACCCTGACTCCTCTCGGCCCTCTGCTGCCCCATTGTTGTCCTCTTTGTCCTGTGGAAAGTCACCGTGCTAAACTTATCCAGGCTCTTACTTAGCAACAGTCCCAACACCTTAACAATGACTACTATTAACAAGCAGTAGATACTGTGCTCTTCAGGCTCTGTGCAGAGCATCTTATACATTCATTTCTCTTAGCTCTCAATTATATATATATATATATATATATATATATATATTTCAATACAGCAGAGCTAGGCACTAAGGAAAACCTGTTTAATTTGTTCAGAGACATATTGACCATGCCCTTATGCAGAATACATCAACGCTATCTTTTAGAGGTTAGAAAGATGACTCAGTAGATACAGTGCTTGCTCTACCAGTGTAAGTTTGACTCCTCCAAATCCATCTTTAAAAAAAGCTGGGTGTGATGGACATGCTGGGGAGTCAGAGATGGGAGGATCCCTGGAGTTTCCTAGCCAGCCCGTCTAGCTAAACTGCTGTATTTTTAGTTTTGTAAAAACTTTCAAAAACAAGACAGAGAACAATGGGGGAAGATGCCTGACATTGACAGGTGGCCTCCAAGTGCATGTGTAGGACTCTGCAAAGGGTGTGGTGGGAGGAAACTGGGTCACACGTTCCCCATCTCCTTAAGATGCCTCTGAGTTGATATAGGATCTAGTCTATGGAAGTTCACAGTCCTACAGCCCACGCTGACTCGGAGCACTAGGATGTCCTGAGCCTGTTTCATGTGGTCTGGCTGCTAAACACTCCTGTTGGGCCAGTAAGCAAAAGCAGCAATGTCACATGACCACTGTGAACCAGGCTGTGAGGCATCAACACTGACTTGACCTCTGTTTCTTGTGCTTAATCATTGCTGGTCTTCTGGCAAGGACCAAAGCCTTTGTTTTTCTTACAAGCAATTTCTCTCCCAGGCTGTGAAGGAGAGTTGTAGTTTGCTGATGGTCTCCTACAGGGAAAAAGCTGGGTAAGCAGGAGGATCCTGAAAAGGCCTGCTTCTTCTCAAAGACAGACAGGGTTGGGAAGTCAGGCCTTTCTTATTCTGCCTCAAAAGGAAGAGGGCTGTATGAGTTCAGCCATGAGCATAATGACCACAATGTGTTGCATCCAAGGCCCCTGGAATAAAGAAGTCCCCTTAAAGTAGGCTGTAGGCCCACTGTCCCTGTTGGCACAAGGCTCTCATAGTGAGGCCTACCACCATACAGTAATCTCCCAGGAGGGCAGAAATCCTCCCTAGTTCCTTGGGGCTCACAGTGGGGGTCCTCTTTACAGTGATAATGTCTGGGTTCTTTAACAGCCATTTGAAAGCCATTGGCTCAAAACAACCAGGGTAGTAAAAATTAATACTCATCATTTGCATACAGTGAGGGTCATCTGAATTGGAATCCCTGTTCTGCTCTACTTGGTGCCATTTGGAATTCTGTATCACCATCATTAAGCCTGTTAGAAAAACTTGAACCATGGGGTGAATATTTTCCAGGATGCATAACAAAGTCATAGCTGGGGTGCCTTGAGCAACAGAAACTTCTTTAGTTACAGTGTTGGAGGCTAGATGCCTGATGAATAAAGGTGTGGGTGGGGATGGTTTCTTCTGAGGCCTCCTTCCATGACTGAGAGGCGGCTTCTCTTTGTGTATCCCCTTATGCATCTGTGTCACCCTTCTGTGTGTCTAGCTGTGTCCTGATCTCACCCTGTAAGAACCCCAGTCACATATCCACGATCTAATTTCATCATAATCACCTAAAGTCTCCACTTCCAAATGTGGTCACAGTCTGAGTTGTTGGAAGCAGGAGGGGCTCCATGTGGATTTTAAGGAAGCACAATTCATCATAGAGCAGTGGTTTTCAACCTGTGGGTCGAGACCCCCTTGGGGATTAGGATTCATAACAGTAGCAAAATTACAGCTATGAAGTAGCAAGGAAGATAACTTTATGGTTGGAGTCACCACAATGTGAGGAACTGTATTAAAGGATGGCAGCGTTGAGAGGGCTGAGAACCACTGTCCTAGAGTGTTTAGTACCTTCGTTAGAGCTGCCTCTTAGCTCTCCCACTGTTCACAGTCTCCACACATCAGCAAATGCCTTCATGCCCAAATGGCTAGAACCATAGGCTTTTTCGTTTGATTGTTTTTCCATCTTTGCCCCCGGAGGTAAGACCAGACTCCCAAGCCTTGTCAACCCACCCATAGATACCATAACAAGGGCCCTGGATTATAGTCAGAAGAGTTGGTTTGTACTGTTTTATTATTTACTTTTTATCTATTTTATTATGCAATTATTTTAAGCTGTGTCTAATAACATTTTATTAGTTTTGTGTGATAATGTGATTCAGGAGCCTTGAAGACCTGGCCCCATGTTGAAACAGCTGTTACCATGACAGGTCTTTGGAGAGGTGGCCACTAGCACATTCTGTATTTCTATAAAGTGTTTGCTCTGAACTATAGTTTTGTTCCCAAAGGGTCTGTCATGGACCTCAGGCAACACAGGGCCCTTGCACTTGGCTCCAGAGTGGATCTGCAACTCACACCCAAGGATGGCCCAGAAGTCTCCTCCATCCCTTCCTGTGGCAAAGAGAAAAGCAGAGCGAAGAAAACATCAACCTGAAAGGATGCAGGAAGTGCTCTATGTGACCCCTTAGCTTTACACCTCCCAGCCATCCTCACACCTCCCGGGAAAACCATAAACAGGGGTGGTGGTCGGTTAGGGGCTAGGGAGGAAGGAAGGTAGGTACTAGTGAGTGTGTGTGTATATAAAGGTGGTACAAAAAGAATCAAATGACTTTACATTTCTGTCCTATGCCTGAGTCTTTGGAGATCACCAATGAAGAGATTTTCGTAAAGGCCTAAGGGTAGCCATTGTTCCACGAAAATCCACAGAAACCATCACTATTTAGAGCTGTCCCCTTAAGAGTTGATCAAGGTAAGAACTACTGCTGCCACTAGAGGGAGCCCTTGGCCCATGCCACACACTGGCTACAGCCTGGAGTCCAGAACCAGGGTATCTGGTCCTTCTGGATCAGAGGTCAAGAGGCCAGCGACAACTCCCCTGTAGTGTGAGCTCTGGGAGTCTGGTGACCTGACAGCTAGTTTGGCATGAGGCTCCTGAAGCCACTGCTCACCTTTCCTTCCCTAAACATCCTAGGTTTGAAGAACAGGGATGCAGATGTATTAAGAGTAAGGTTATCTTATTAATGTTGGTCACATCTAATCACCTATAAGACCTATGAGGCACAGACTGTCTGTCCGGGTCATTGCATCAGACCCAATCCTTTGGAGAATTCCAGACACATGGAAGTGAATGGTTCTGGAGAGTCCCAGACCGTGTTCCAAAGCAAACCTACTGGGGCACAGTGCTAGCTTACATTACATTTTAAATTTTTACTGTGTTATCGTTATGTGTTTGTGTACACGAGTGTGAATGTGAGCATATGTGCCACAGAGCACACGTGGAGTCAAAGGACAGCTTCCGGTTCTCACTCCTTCCACAGTGGGATCAGAGGAGCGAATTCAGGTCACCACGCACGCATGGCAGGCACTTTTACCCACTGAGCTGTCCCACCAGCTCTGTATTTTACACTTCAGAGAGAAATACCGTGACCCTTGGCACCCCCAGAAGCCCAGGGCAGCCTGCCAGCTATGGGTTCTCGGAGCTTGGGTCTGGGGTGTCTGCCTTCCTTCCAGTCACAGCAAACACCACACACAAAGCAAGGTGGACAGGAAACAAGAGTGGCAATGCTTAGTCTAATTTCCAGGTCCGAGAAATCACACAGAACGCAGCAAGAGCTCACAGACCGTTAATAATGGTGTTTATTTACAGACGGGAGTCTAAAAGCATTGTTTTTCTTTCCATTTATATGGGTCCTTTCAAACAGCTACTAAGCTACTGAGGCCTAAGTTATTGAAGTGTAGATGCTTCCAGATCAGCTGTGCTGTGACGGAGACCTGTACAGGATAGTGCTACAGACAGGAAAAGGATCCCCTGGTGCTGGTGAGGGGGCTGCCGCAAGGGGGTGGCGCTGGAGAGCTAACCCTGTATGTGGAAAGTAATGAGACCTCCCAGAGGAACTGGGTTCAGGGCAGAGGAGACGCGGTGCACTGAGCAGAGCATCAATCAGTTGAGGAGCCACTGGACCAGCCATATGGAACCAGGTCACAGGAAGCTAAAAAACGACTGGCTTGACATCCAAGCGGGAGAGGTAGATGCTGCCTGTCTGGAGCTCACTTCACAGCCTTGAGCAGGTACATGCCCTTAAATCAAACTCAGGTGTTTAACATTTTTTTTCTCTTGGGTGGACTTGTGCATCTGTCTGTTTTAAGAATTTAAGTAAACCTTGTACATCTCACCTGGTGCCATCCATTCCTCATCTGCTTCTTTCTTTGACTCCACTGTTCCGTGCTTTGAGTCTACTCCACACTGCGGTGGGTAGAAGAGTTACAGAGTCAGGGTGGGGATTCTAGAGGACAGGCGGTCACTCTGGACGGGGCATCAGTCGAGCAGAAGCTCCTGGTCTTTATTATTACATGATTTACCATGCCCCGGGCCAGGCTGCTCACCACCTGCAGTCTGTGTGGTATTGGAGACAGTGTGAAGAGACACAGCCGTTTTCATAAGACAGAAGTCCCTGTCTTTCTTCCATATTCAGGGGCACTCCCCAGAAATAACTTCTTCTTTTAAAGACAGAATCTCATGTATCCAAGGCTGGCCTCGAACTCACTAGATAACTGAAGATGACCTGGAACTCCTGATCTTCCTGCCTCCTCCGCTGGAGTGCTGTTATTACGGGTGTGTACCACCACACCTGGTTTAGTGGGGTGCTGGGGACTGAACTTGGGAATTCCTGCAGGCTAGGTAAGTACTCCACAAACTCAGCTAGACCCTCCGCTGCACCCTTAGTTAGACCCTCCGCTGCACCCTCAGCTGCATCCTTCTTAGCTTCAGTTTCGTGATTCTCCTTCATTGGTCTCAAACTCCTTTTCTCAGCATCCGTCTCAGAGTCGGTAGGTTCGTGTGTTTAATCCTGGCTCCTCTGCCTTGCCATGGGGATGAACTAAATTGAGGTCTCTTAGCAGAGACGCGTGAATAAACAGGGGATCTGCTCTGCCCACTTCAGAAAGCTGTCATGAGGATTAGCAAGGTGTCACCCTTGGAGCGCTGCCTGGCACTTACTAAGAACTAAGTAAGTGTTAGATACTATTTTTTATTTTTATCTTAATCATTTTTATTCTGTCTCATCGCCCCTTGCTGTGGCGGCTCGGTCACTGTGTAACTCTTTGTGTTCTCTCTGGGGTATACACACCACACTCCATACAATACAGAGAAGGGATCTCATTTTTCCTGAGAACCTGCAGGGACAGATGAGCACCGCAAATGGACAAGGGCCCCAGGGCATGAAAACATAAAGGATTTGCAATATCCTTTAACTAAGTGGGTCGCACAGATGGCCACGATGCCCTGGAAGGATTGTGGACAGTCTCGGGGTCATGGTCTATAAACTGAGCTAGAGAGCACCTGCTTGGGCCACTGCCATGCCTTACTCCATAGTAATCGAGGAAGAATTAGTAAAGAATTAATAAAGAAGGCAGGAAGCAATGGAAATTCTGCCAAAAGAGTGCCACCAGCTATGGGGCAAGCATTTAAAACCTGACCCTGTAGGAGGGAATTTCAGATTCACAACCTGACCGTTTCTCACCATTCACCAGTCCCGAACCACCAGGAACCATTCAGAACCACCAGGAACCCCCTACACCCTGACCTTTGTTCCCACAAAATCCACTTCTTCATGAAGCCAGCCGGTTTTGTTTCTGGATATACTTCTTGAATGCATTCTTTCCAGACCTCAGGCATGTGTACTGCTTCAGAACAGATATTTATTTCATCTTCTACTTCCCTTTCTTCCTCCTACCTTCCTTCTCTCCCATTGAGGGAATCTGGAAATTCTGGGAAAGAGAGGGGCAGAGAGCCTGAGTCATGGAAAGTGCCACCAGGGTCTGAAGACTCACGAGCCTAGTCTGGAAGTCAGGCAGGCAGCAGGAAACGCTGTCCAGTGTTTGCTCTGAAGAGAGGGGCTGCTTCTTTGACAGGCTGAGCTGATTGCTATAATGAGACCAGCCATGTGGGCATCTCCAGCCATTCTGATTAACTTGGGAAATTCAGTTCCATTTTAGGGAAACAGTATGTTAAAGAACCTGGTGATGCTACAGGACATTAGGCAGGGAAGGAAACTCAGTGTGTATTTGGGAAGACAGACATTGGTCTAGCGTGTGGCAGGTGCAGAGGAATATGTACCTGCAGATTTGGCCTGGTCTGGGGGTTCAGAGACTCTGTCCCTGTGGAAACAGAAAAGATTGTACACATCTGGAATTCCTACAGTAGGGAAGGGAAAGAATCATGCCTCAGAGAGAGGACCAGGTGATGTAACTTCCTCACTTGCCCAATTTCAAAACACATTGGACACTGGAAATAAACAGAAGGGTTTTCCAGTGAGACACTCTGACCTAATACCAACAACTTCTTTGAGGCCACTCACTAGTTTTAGCACCAATATAATTATCCCAGATACTCTCACTGACGCAATTCCAACGGCAACAGAGTCCTTTGCAGGATAACTTTTTGGGAGAAATATCATATTTATGCTTTAATATTCATTCATTTATTCATTGAACAAAAGTTATTGGCTCCTATTGTACCAGGCACTGTGCTGGGCATGCAGTGGTGTATGATAACTGTCTTCAGTATCAGCCTTAGGGCAAACTGAAGGTTTAAGCGAATGCTCCAAGGGAATCTTGGAACTTGTTTCCCAGAGAACATGCGGGCTCTGAGAAAATAGTCAGCTCATGCTTTGGCAGTTCCCAGCCAATGCACTGAGAAAGTGCTTCCTGGTCTCGGAGATCCATTCAGCCTCCTGAGGATGAAACTAGATGGATTTGGAAGCCACATCTAGTACAGATACTTAAATCTGCTTACTCGAAGGCTGAAGAAATATCCTAAGATCGCCTGGCCAACACCCATAACTCACTTAGACTGGTCATAGTGGAGTCTTGAGGAAGGATCATCAAATACCAAGACAACCAAGGAAGAAGAGTGAGAAACATAGACCAGGAAGCCCACTGAGGATGTGTGTTCAGACACGGGCAGACAACTGAAGCCTTGCCATGACGTCACTTCCCCTTTTCTGTGCATTGCTAAACAAATAGCCACAACTGTCCCAATTTTCTCTCTGAGAACGTGAATTAGCTGGAAGCCAAGGCCCACAGAGGTCCACAATGAACCCAGAGGTGGCGCTGTGCTTCCTAGCTCCCAGGTACTCCTTCCTTCAGTGTTTGAAAGTAAAGTGTCTCTGGACACCATAGGGGCGGTTCTACAAGGAGCAGAATGGGACTCTGAGCGAAACTTGCTTTTAGAGGTTAAGAAGGAAGCAGTGGCTTTAGGGGCAGCATTACTCCTCTGAGACTCGTGCCCATGTTTTGTCTAATGCTTACTTGGGGGGTCTGTCAGGGATATTAGCTGCTTTTGCATAGCTGAGACCAAGAGAGCCAGCAAACAACTGGGGGAGGAAAGATCTATTTGACTCGTGGGTTAGCAAGACTCTGGTTTCTTGGTTCCATATGTTTGACACAAACATTGTGGTGACAGGAACATATTACAGACAATAGCTGTTCACATCAATACACATGGGAACAGAGAATGACAAGTGGCCCAACTGTCACTGGAAAGATGAAAATAGCAGAAATTTCACTTGGGTCTCTTTTTATGGGACTTTCACTGCCAAAGGATTCCATTTCACACCAATCCCTCCCCTCCAGGATGCCTGCTCTGAGTTAGAAAATGTCTTTGATGTCATTGGAAGTGTCCAGAAGGAGCTCCCCGAGAACTCTGCTGAAACCCCCCAACTTTGTCTGATTAAGCTCATCCCATTAAAACCAACAATCAAGTTGGGGATATCACTAGCTCAGTTGGGTAGAACGCTTGCCTAGCATGCGTGAATCCCTGGGTTCCAGTCTCAACACAGCATGAAGCAGATGAGGTGTCACATGCTTATAATCTCAGCATTAGGGAGATGCAGGCCAGAGTTCAGAAGTTCAAGGTCATCTTCAGCTATATAGTGAGTTTGAGGTCAGCCTGGTCTACATGAGACCTTGTCAAAAACAGATAAATAATGTATGATAAAGTCAGCTTCCAACTAAGCCCTTTCCTGGGAGGAAAAGAATAAAAACATGTCACAGGGAAAGGTGGGCATAAATTAGAGGCAGCCAGAGCCTTCCATGATGCTGTGAGCTGGCTTTTGTGGCTCCTCGTTACTGGCACACACTTCCATCGAGGATTATCACCATTAATCCTCACAATTGCCCAGGAGACTGACACTTGTTTTCTTTGGACAAGTAGAACAGCCAGGTCCCTTTGCTCAGCTTCGTACCTCAGAATAGGAGGCAGGGCAGAGTGAGCCAAGGCAGTGTGGCCATCTGTATGTTTCCTAAAGCTTGGGACCGGCGGGGACTCTTGATCTTCCTCCCGACCCCTCTAGCAAGATGAGCTTTGCAAGGCTTTGGACAAAATGCTGTCACTTACTAAAAGTTTCAAGAGTCCTCGTTTGTAAAACAGTGGCCAGGGGACTCAAGGGCTTTCTCTTCTCAGTTTCCTTCTCAATCCTTCTAATTTTGCTGCTTCCCATGAAGTCACAAATATTTTTCCACATCAAATATATTTAGGGATCCCAACAACACCTAAACAGATAAACACACAGAGAAAACAGAAGTAACTCAAAATATGCTCTACTGTGTGAGAAATTGTCATTTTCCCAATTTTAATGGCACTGGCTTCAGAAGTACGCAGTAACATAAGCGTGTATCTGCTAGGTCACAGGGAAAGACGCTATCACCCTGCAAGGTTTCCCTCAAGGGCTCTGGGATGAGTCCCATGGGTGAGTGTTATTTGTCAAAGGAGACTGACAACCTGAGGGACTGTTCCTCATGACATCTTTGTCTGTCTCAAGTGCCAACCTTGTTCCTGTAGGTAAACACAGATTCAAGTTTAAAACTTCCACATAAGGGTTGGAAACCTAACTACAGAAAATGCAGAATCTCTGCAGGGCCTTCTTAGCTTAGCAGTGTGCAGCCTGCAACTGCACTGACCATCTCTCACCAAGAAAGGGCTCTTTTGTTGTGTGGGAAGGTCCATAGATTCACATGTAATTCGGTTTCAATGCTAGGACATTATTTGCTTTTGTGATTTTCATTCTCTCACAGAATCCACAGTGGAATGTTCCAGGTGTCACATGACATGTGATGATAACATAATCAAATGTGTCAATATTTAGACTGCCTATAAGCAGACCATTTTGCAAGTGTCAGATATTCACTGTTTTGGATTCACACCTGAGTGAAAAAGTGCAAGAAGATGAAAGGGTCTGAGTGTAACAAATGCCAAGAACACACTGGTGTTTTAATATTCCACCTTGCAGCCAGCATTCGAAGAGCTGTCATTCACCAAGATTCATTTTATCATTAAGAAGAAAAAATTAATTAACTAAGCAGGCCACTAAAAATATTTCCCTTTGTCAATTGCAAATTCATATGAAGCCAAATTCTCTTCCTATACTGGGTTCAAATAACTGGCTGCAGTGTGTTGGAAGCCGCAGCAGGCAGGAAAGTGGAGCTGCCTCCCAGCCAGACTTTTACAAGATTTGCAAAATTGTGAAGCAATGCCAGTCTTGTCTTTATAGCGACTTTGTTTTGCATATTTTATGTTTCCAAACTGAATTACTTATATGTATGTGCAATTAATTTGTTAATATGGATTAACAAGTACATCTTGAAAGTTTCAGCTCTTAGCATAACAAATGTCAAAGGAAATAATCCTCATAAATGTGAACTCTTTCAGATGAGTAATTGGATTTTTAAAGGGTTAAAAGAACCCCGAGAAGAAAGTGCTTAAGAACTTTCTGCCCTATATCTTGTGTACTTGATTAAGAGTGATTTTCCTTGTGTGGCCAGGAATCTACTTTGAACGTTCTCCCTCAGAGTAAAATGAGGGGAAGACAGAAGGGTTGCAGGGAGGAGGAATCGGGGAGATGATGTAGTAGTATTTTAATTTTAAAAAATAAAAAAAAAATTGAAAAAAGAAAAGAAGGGTCGGGCGGTGGTGGTGCACACCTTTAATCCCAGCACTCGGAGGCAGAGCCAGGCAGATCTCTGTGAGTTCGAGGCTAGCCTGGTCTACAGAGCAAGATCCAGGACAGGCACCAAAACTACACAGAGAAACCCTGTCTCAAAAAAACAAAAACAAAAAAACAAAAAGAAAGAAGTAAAAAAGAAAAAAGAAAAGAAAATTCTTCCTCAGATAATTCCAGGACACAAACTAGCTAAAAACCCCACAGAAGCGGTGTGCCTGGTGAAAGAAGCCCTGCTTGTGTTAGAGTAGGAACAGTGTAAGGGTCCAGGTTCTCAGGAGGCTTATGAGGGCCCCCAAGGATGCTGTTGGTGTACATCGATGTGAAGCACAGACAAAATGCCTAGAATGGGGTGGGGGTGTCAGGCAAAATCCACTCAGTGCCTGATTGTCAGCTAAGAATCAAACAGGAATGAACCACAACAGTCGTGTGTGTGTGTGTGTGTGTGTGTGTGTGTGTGTGTGTGTGTGTGTGTACATGTTCACCGCCGCCACAGCAGATCACCTACATAAATCAGCAGACAGATGTGTTTCCTCAGTGTGCTGGCTAGTCTTAGGTCAACTTGACACAAGCTAGAGCCATCTGAAGGGAGGGAACTTCACTTGAGAAAAGGCCTCCATAAGATCTAGCTGTAAGGCATTTTCTTAATTAGTGATTGATGGAGGAGGGCCCAGCCCATTGTGGGTGATGCCATCCTTGGGTAAGGGGTTCTGGGCAAGCCATGGGAAGCAAGTCAGTAAGCAGCTCCCCTCCATGGTCTCTGCATCAGCTCCTGCCTCCAAGTTCCTGACCTTTTTGAGTTCCTGTCCTGACTTCCTTCAGTGATGGACTGTCATAGGGAAGTTAAGCCGAAATAAACCCTTTCCTCTCCAAGTTGTCTTGGTCATGGTATTTCATCCCAGCAATAGTAATCCTAGCTAAGACACTCAGCCTCAGAGAAGAATGAAGTTACACTGTTTGCAAGAAAGTGAATGAAACTAAAAGAAATACTATCAAAACAGTAAGAATTTACTTGACATTTACTAGGGTTATTATGTTTCTTAAAAGGAAATAAAATAACAAGTGTTGGCAGGAGTTTACAGAGAGAATCTTGTGCGCTGTTGATGAAAATGAAAAACGTACAGATGCCATTACAGCTTGTAGTGGCTTGAATGAAAACAGCTCCCATACCCCATAGGGAGAGGCACTATTAGGAGATGTGACCTTGTTGGAGCAGGTGTGACCTTGAGGAAGTGTGTCACTAAAGATGGGCTTTGAGGTTTCAGATGTTCAAGCCAAGCCCAGTGTCTCTTTCTCTTCCTGCTGCCTGCCTTTCTAGATGTAGACCTCTCAGTTACTTGTCCAGCACCGTGTCTGCCTGCATGCCACCATGCTTCCTGCCATGATGATAATGGACTAAACCTATGAACTGTAAGCCAGCCCCAGTTAAATGTTCTCCTTTATAAGAGTTGCCATGGTCATACTGTGGTCTCTTCACAGCAACAGAAACCCTAAGACACAGCTCTTCAAAACACTGAAAATAAAATTGCTATGTGATCCATTAATTCCCTCCTGGATATATATTCAAAAGAATTGGAAGCAGGGTCTTAAAGAAACACTTGTAGCACCATGTTTATAGCACCATGACTTATAACAACTGAAATATGGAAGTAACCCAAGTGCCCAACAGGAGATGAATGGATGGTAGAGAGTGGAGTGTATAAATGTGCTGTGAACATGTGTTGCTCCCACTGGCTATATATAAAGCTGTTTTGTCCTATGGCAAGGCAGCTTAGAGGCAGGTGAGAAATCCAAGACAGGGAGAGGAGAAGAAAGGCAGAGGCAGAGGCAGAAGAGATGCCAGCTACTGCCGAAGGAGCAGCAAGATGCCAGCAGACAGGTGATGCTACGGCCATGTGGCAACTTATAGATTACTGCAAATGGGCTAAGTTATAAGAGCTAGCTAGCAAGAAGCCCGTCATAGGCCATACAATTAGTAATTAATATTAAGCCTCTGGATGATTATTTTATAAGCAGCTGAGGAACCCTGGGGCTGGGCGGAACCAGAGGAACGCAGGACTGCAGGGCCAGGTGGGACCTGAGAAAACTTACGACTACATAAATGCTATTTAGCCTTGAATAAGATTGAATTCTGACATATGGGGGACTATACGGATGAACTCTGAAGACATTACTAGACGTGAAACCCTGTGTGGTTACATTTATATGAAGCACTTGGTGCAGTCTAAACAGAGTCGGAGAGATGGCTCTATCAGTAAAGTCCCTGCTGTGCAAGCACAAGGATCTGAGTTTGAATCCCCACACCCCACATGCCTGTAACCCCTGCACTCAGGGGGAGGGGAGGAAGCAGGCGGATTCCAGAAGCCAGCACATCCAAGTTAATAATATTCTGGTGCTGTCTCAAGTAATAAAGGTAGAGCACAATCAAGGGGAGACATTCAACCTCTATCTTTGGCCTCCACATGCAAGCACACATGCACAAACAAGCTCTCTCACACACACATACACACTCCCATACACACACACACACACACACACACAGCAGAATAGTTAAACTTCAGAGTCAGGAAGGAGAATGGTGGGCTACAGGGATGGGGTGAAGCAGAAACCGAAGAGATATCATCTAATGGGTATATAATTTCTGTTTTACTAGATAAGTAAAGTGATTGAGGACAGTGGGGATAGTTTCTCGTTATGATTGTATTTAACATCCTTGGCTGCACACCTACAAATGATTAGTATAGCAAATTCATTCAAGTGTGCTTTATCATAGTTTAAAAGCAGGGGAAAGAAGGAACCATGCATTTTGATATACAGCATCAAAACGAAGAGGTGAGTGTGAACAGCTGTAGTAAGTCAGGAGGGAGGGGCTCTCCCAGGGCCTGCCCCAGACCAGGATGGAAAGGAAGACTTGAAATTCAAACTCAGCTCTCAGATGTGCTCTCTTGTCCATTGCAGAGTTCTACTTTCTGGAATCAGATTGAAAAGTCTCAACTTTTAAATCTTCTGTTTCTACTTTAGATCTTGGCATTGGCTGAGATGCACACCCATGCTCTCCAGGCCCCACAACCACAGACTTCCTCACCTCTGCTGTCTGCCTGACTCCTGGGGTTGCCCATTCTGACAGTCCATGGAGCCCTGGATCCTTTGATGGCCTAAGAAGGGTCAAAAGCTGAATCGATGGCAGGAAGACAGCTGTGCAGTCTCAGAGCAGCAGAGAAGGGTCCAGCTCGGCACGAGGACCTCTGTAGCCAGCTTTCTCTTGGGCCACTAACCAGTTCCCAAATCATGACATGGAGACTTATTAGTTAGGAATGCTTGGCCTTAGCTTATGCTTGCCCCACTAGTTTTTATAACTTAATTTAACTCATTTCTTTTCATCTACATTTTTGCCTCAGGGGTTTTTACCTTTATTTCCTTCTGTACGTTTTACTCCATGTCTGCCTGGCTGGTGGCTGCCTGGGCATCTCCCTCTCTCTCTCCCTCATTCTCTCCTCTTTTCTCATTCTCTTCTCTCTTCCTACTTATTCTCTCTGCCTGCCAGCCCTGCCTATCCCTCTACCACCTAGCTATTATTGCCCAGTCGGCTTTTTTTTTTTTTTTTCCGAGACAGGGTTCCTCTGTGTAGCTTTGCGCCTTTCCTGGATCTTGCTCTGTAGACCAGGCTGTCCTCGAACTCACAGAGATCCACCTGCTTCTGCCTCCCGAGTGCTGGGATTAAAGGTGGGCGCCACCACCGCCAGGCGTCAGTCAGCTTTTTATTTGACCAATCAGATGCCTTAGGCAGGCAAGGTGAAACAGCAGCACATTGTTACATAATTACACAAATACAGCATAACCAAATGTAACACATCTTTGCCTAGTTAAAGTAATATGCCGCAGCAGACCTCATGTCAGACTGAATCACTGGGGAGCAGTAGTTAGCTAGTGGCATCTAGTTTTACCCTCCAACCACTAATTTTAAGATTCTGTGTAATCTCCAAAGTGAGAATTTTGATGCATTCATGTCGACCGCAGGTAGCAGATTACCTGCAACTGTAGGTGGCCGATTAATTTCATCTAATTGGTAATATTGGAACTTTGGAGTAATCAGATTTCTACCGATGCCTTGTTTTGGTATCACTTTATGGCCTTGGAAACACTGGTTATAGTGCACCCACCGTATCTGTCCTACAGAGATCCGTTTCTCCATTGCTGGTCCCAATTCGTCAAGCTAGTCAAGTAGAGCCACTTCCTCAAGTGTCAACTCTGGATCCAAAAACATCTCTCAGAGATAAGAAGTTGCCATGGCGAACCACAACAAACCAAAGGTGACAGATCATGGGACTTGGTTACTGTACGTCCTGGGGGACACACAGCCTTCAGTCTTTGCTTTCTCTGCACAGAGCTTTTCAACACCATGCCCTGGGCTGTCTCAAAGGCACTTTGCTTTTCGCTTTGCAACTCCTCAAGCAGATGGCATTCATGCATGCCACGTGGCTTCTACTTAAAACAGAACAATATTTGGCTGGGTTTATTTGTTAATACCTGACATTTGTTCAAGCACCTTCATGAAAGTTTGGGAAAATGCGAAAATGTAGTATGTAGAATCTGGAGTTCTTTGTTTTATGCCTCATCAAAGAAATAACGTATCCAGAAAATGTCAGGACAAAATTTCACTGAAACACCCTGTTTGCATGACACTAAGTCCTCATATTAGATGCTGACAAATCTGGTGTTAAAATGGATACCTCTACTGATTGGTAAGGTAACTTCAGATGAGTTGTGTTTATTATTATTATTGTTGTTGTTGTTATTGTTGTTGTGTAGTTACAAAAGGAGGAATGATAAATATGGATTTAAAATATACAAAAAGCAGGGAGACTGAAAGGGTCTATATCTCCGGCTTGAATGCACTTTTAAGATATTTTGGGTTACCAAGTATTTAAAAACTAAAAATGATTTGACTTAAGGAAAACTGTTATGCTATTAGAAAATATTTTCCACATCTACAAATATTCTATAAAAGTTGATTTCAGTGACTGTTAATTCACAGCTGACGCATCTTAATTTACTTAGCTGACGATTAAAACGGATGGGGTGGGGGATGGGCAGCTGCCTGCCCATCAGTCCAAATGTAGTGAGAGTTGATTCTTCAAAGGAGAGGTCCTGGCATGTGACCCTTGTGTTTGAAAACAGAAGATACATGACAGATTTAAGTTGAAGCCCCAACCGGGAAATCTGGGGTCAGAAGAGGTCTGTGACCTGGACTGGTGGGAAAATGGAGGGACCTTAGGTCACTCTTTAAGCTCAGTCATAGTAAGGAACTCACACGTGACCCGTGTGCCTGATGCATTCATTGAGAATTTGTCAATATGCCTGTCAGCAGGAGGCAGAGTTGCCATCTCTCCTTGGGTCTGAATTGGCTTAGTGACTCACATTGCCCAAAGGGATATTGAAAGGGGGGCACTACACTTTTGAGGCAGAATATACCTTTTGGGCTGCCCCAAGGTGGCCTTGTGGGGAGAACATAGAGAGAGAAAATGAAGACCTATAAAGATCTATGCCAGGTGCCTTTGCCTTGATGATATCCCTGCCACCATCAGACCAAAGACATCTCAGAGAAGCCCCCTCCAAACTGAATCAACCCAAGATTTATGATCAGAAGAAATAGTCATCATCTAAAGAGCTTCCTGGGTGTGGCTTGTCACGCAGCAATGGTAGCAGTAATGAGACACTCCTAGAGGCAAGATTTGGACATCAGTACACAAGAATCTGGGCTGGACATTGCAGGGGTCAACAACCAGCCCTCAGGTCACGGGTCTGCAAGTTTCCAGAGAATTCACTAAGGAGACAGAGGTTTGGACCAATGATATGAAATGACCTGACAAGGTATTAGGAATTCCTGTGGCTTGTAGTGTTGTGATTGAGCAGGTTCTGTGGTCAAGTCTCAAAGCCGTTCTTCAGTCATGAGCCCTGGTTGCAGGTCCTCTGAACAGCCCCTTCAGGAATGCACAGGCACACCTCTTTCCATTCCTGTAACCTTCTGAGCCATCATGTACAGGCTGCCAGATTCCACAAATAAAAATGTGCAATTAAATCTGAACTTGAGGTAAACACTGAAAACTTTTAGAATAAGTACGCCTTGTACAATATTTGAGAAATGTTTATAGTAAAATTGTATTATTTATCTTAGGTTGAAGTTTCACTAGCCAGCTTGTGGAACTAATGTCTGACCTCACTCTGCGTCAAGAAGGGCCCTGGCAGCTAAAGTGTTGTGCTTTGAGTCCATGTCCAAATCTCACATGCTTTTGCAATTGTATTTTTGCAAAAACTTCAAAAAAGAGAGAAGGAAAGAAGAAAACATACGACGGTTGCAGCAAAAACATAACAGAAGCCGGTCTCATGTAAATATTATGTTAATTAAAACAGATGGAACATAAACAAAATAACTTCGGGGGCTGGTTTCTGTTCCGCCTGAATTTCTTAATATAGTAACTCAGCTCCCATCCTGTGAGCGCCCTTTCCTTATCAAACATTGAACCGGGTGTAAGGAAGTTTAGATTCCCAGGCATTGATTGGAGAGTGTTCTCTAAACACTTGGAACAGATGGTCTCTTGCCTGAAAAGCAAGGCTTCCTTTCGGGGAACAGAAGGTTGAACTCGGCTATTTCAGGAAAATGTCTTGTGGTTCGTTTTTAGACATCAGGTTTTCCACACTGAAGAACACTTCTCCTGTCCCGTCCTTCTGCTGAGTTTGCCCACAGGGCAGAGATCCCGTGTGTATACACCGTACACATCTCTGTGTATACAGAGACCCCATGTACACACCACAGAAAACAAAGGAAGTCTAGTCCCGCCTCCTGCACAGCCCCTCACCACTTCAGAGAAAGCGCAATCGCCTTACAGATTCGTAAAGACAAACGTCCATTTGAGAGGGTGTCATTGATAAAGTCCAACATGCCACCAAGTAGCAGAGAACTAACGACAACAAAATGTCCTCTCTGCCCCTTCAGAAAGTTCTTGGTTCCACTCCCACAGCACACGGTGGTGCTGCCAGAGCGCTTTAAGGTCTTTTAACCTCTCATGGTTCCTCAGTCTTGGTTTGCCTTTTTTTTTTTTTTAATTTTATCTTTAAACAGAACTGTCTGTTTTGCAGAATGGTCTCCACATGGGTCCTCTGATGTTTCCTCATAATTAATCAGGCTGCTATACATTTAGGCACCAATACTAATTAGAAGTTAGACTTGCTGAAAACATTCCTGGGCCATCAAGGAAATCATCGGGCATTCTGCTGTGAAATTCTCTGCCAAGTCTTGGTGTGACAACCTCTTATCAGAAAATCTTAACTTCGGCTAAGTGGGCTGAACTCTAAGAATCAAACTCCAAGAATCTAATTTCAAAGTAAAAATGGATTGTGCATCCATGCATTTCCCAGCTTTTTCGGGGTGGATGAGACACTTGAGGTCCATGAGGACAGACTGAGGAAGAGCAGAAAATGCAGGAACCATTTCTTTAAGCTGACGGTTGTGGAGAAAGAGTCTAAGATAATCACATAATCCATTTATAACTGCCAAGTTAACAAGCTCTCGCCTCCAAATATACCCCTTATTTACAAAGAGCCACTTCTGTGCAAAAGTGGGCTCTTGTCCATGTGACAGAGTCACATGCTGGGGTCTCACATCTTATTCTCTCAACACCAGAAAGATCAGTTCACACAAGTTCATTCTTAGAATTTTAGCACAGCATTAAATATATATGTATATACATATATATTTATATGAGCTCGGAACATAGTTTTCTCACACTTTGTTATAAGCTACCTCCTAAAATTATGTGCCCCTCTGTTCTGCCCAGTGCATCCCAGTTGCTTCAGTTTAAAAAAAAAAAAAAGACATCCAGAATTAAGTAGCCAATCAGAGTGGCCTTGCCCGGGTCAGACCACATGTGGAGAAAAGCTCCAGGCCCCACACCATTAATGGCATCTATAAATGGAATTATTTACAGAAGAATGGATAGGCTGCTAAAGAATTCAAAGCCTTGTCATGAGAATGGCTTCCCCATCCTCTTTAGTCCAGGCTTGACCCAAGTCCTTGAGGAGGGCTCTGCTCTCTTCCCCTCTGGACTGAACTCTGCCTCACCTTGTCAGTGCTCATCCAAGGATGAGGGCTGTGCTCCTTGTCACACTTGCCAGATGGATCCTGCCAGCCAGGATGCTGGAGTCCACTGGAGAGAGGCAGAAGAAGGTCTTCCGGGAGGAACTGTATTCTTCTATATGCTGTCTCCCTGCCCTTCAAGCCCTGCGTGCTGCCTGGAGAATGAATTTCCTTCCAGATCATGCACCATGCTTCCTTCCTCATACTCCCATGCAGAGGAGGGAGTCACACATCTCACACACTCAGATACTCGCTGTGTATTTCCTGGGACCCTAAAGATCCTTTGTGCTTCTCTAGAGACTTTCACACATAGTGACCCAAACTATGAGTTAAACTGAGCACAGAACAGCAGTAGAGTCCCCTAAGAAGTCAGGACACCCCTGTCTTATAACTAATATTTGCAGAGAATACGGGTGTATTTTGAGGTCTATCTAGAGAGTAGCTTTAAGGATTCCCTTTTAAATTTGAGATCATGTGACATTCAGTAATGAAAGGTCAATCAAATTTAACCTGAATATTTTGCAAATTAATTGCTCTTTGATATAATACAATCAGGATTCAAAGAATTACTTTCCAGTTATTAGCAAAGAGGGGCCAGTTCATTTTCCTCATCTGTTGCTAGTATTCCTGGAGTTTACAAGAATCATATAGGATGAGAAGACTATTTAAAAGCAGAAGCTCGGGGCAGCTTATTGTCTCTTCCAACCATTTTCTACTAATTAAGCAAGAAGTTTTATTACATCTGGATATACTGCTATGTGGACACATAAAAAGAGGAGTGTAGAAAAGAGGGAGAGATCAAATTTTTAAAAAATAAACTGCCAGAGAGTATTGTCAAAATAATTTTTCCACTTTATTTAACAAGATGGCTCTGATGTACACATTTGTTTAACGAACAGAGTGTAAAATATTTATCTCCATCTTCCTTTTGGTCTAACTTGCAGTAGATCTGGACAAGAATGATGAACTTGCTTTTCCAAAGAAATGACTGTGCTTAGCTGATTCAGCGTGTCCAGGTATCAACTAATTTCCTGGATGCCTCCGAGCCTGCTGGGCGAGAGCTAGCATCAATCCCCACACCGCAATTCGGCCAGTAGCTCACAAACACCAGTGCGCATGTGTGACAGAAATGAACTGATTACCGCGAATGATCATTCTCCACGGGGCGTTTCCATGTGTGGAAACATCCTTTTGTGCTGGTATGGTACAGGGCTAGCTCTCCCCCTTTCACTAAATGTGTGAAATCAAATGTGTTTGGAAACAAGAAAATACACACAGAAAATCCACGTTCCTTTTCCACCACACGTGAACTTACAGAACTGCGGAGAGTTAAGCGGGGCGGAGCGGGGCTCAGTAACTGAAGGGCATCTACACAGCACCGCAAATAAATGACAAAATATTTTGCCTAAACACTGCTACACTTTATGAATTTGGTAAAAATCGAGATGTAAATTCCTTCATATGAACATATCTTTCACTGAAAGAATATAAATTATAAAAAAAGATGATAAAACCCTAGTAACCATTTTTAAAAGTATTTCATCATTAAATTCCCAGACTAACAGTTTCACACTAGAAAAGGGCAGGGTGCTGGAAGGTCAACTTTGAGGAATCGCTACATTAATATCCTTGACTTTTTTTTTTTTTTTTTTTGGTACAATTGTGTGTCTGAGTTGGCAGATCAGGGAGGCAATGGATATTTTCAGGAAAAAAAAGGCCCCATTTTGGGGGGTGTTAAAATAAATGCCACTTCCATTAACGGAGTAGTAATCATTCACTTGTGACTGACCATGTTTCTCTCTCATGATGAAGTGACCAGGTTGACTTAGGGGTGGCATATCATTTATTGACAAACCACGTTCAGAAACATCTGTGTTTCAGTTTCAACTCCGCTATTTACAAATCAGCAGATACAGAGGGGCCCACAGTGTGCCCACAAGACACAAACACACAAAGCCATGGCCGGATCCCTTAAAATAACAGTTTGATGTAAAAAGCAGAGGCAGACATATATGTGTATAATCCAATCAAGCTACACTCCTGGGAAGGGTGCACTATGGACTGCGGAGAAGGCTATTCTATTCAAGAGGGAGCCACACACATAAAAATAAAATATTCAATATTCTACACTATATTACAAAAATAAATATATTAATCAATAAATAGTAAGAAGCCTAGAAACTTTTACATAACCATGCTGGTGGTGGGCTGCCGAGTGCCCCTGCTAGAGTTACCCTCAAGAGTAGTTAGGTTTATCAGCTTTTGCCATCAAAGCATAAGAAATAAAAATAAAGCAAGATTGGTATGGACTGGCCGTAGTGGGAGATTTGTCATCACAGAAATGTATCACTAAGTTTTATCTACCCCTTCTGTGGCTTCAGGTTAAGGCAGTGAAGTAAACAGGCTGCAGGCAGCGGCTGGGAGAAGGGAGAAGAACGCTTCTATTTATGGCTTTTGTCATTTCACTCTTTGATAAGGCAGCAAAATTCATAACAATCATGAAAACAGCAACACTTGAATATCCAATACGTGACTATCTGCACACCTTTGTACAAGAAGACCCTCAAGAAAAAATGCAGCTTGCGTTTGCACTGTAGTAAATGGAGCAGCATGTGGGATATGCAGACAGCCTCAACTGTCACCTCCCTTCCATAGCTCAACAAAGTCTCTCCAAGAGCTGGCTGGGCGAGCAGCTGTGGGCATGGTGGGGTACAAGAGCTGACACCTCCAGTATCAGATGTGAATGTCAGTGGTGTTCTGAGCCGGAGAGCATGCAGTTCCACAGATCTGGCTGTCATGTTTTCCTGGAGTTTGCAAGTCATTCGGCATCACACGACACATCTAAACGATTGAAATTACAAAGCTGAGCTGCTCTCTGCCCTGGGCTGGTTGTGGAGCCATGACTAGAATTTAGAAGAAACTATTCCTGCCAAGCTGAGAGTTTATTATATGTCTATGATAGTGTCCTTGAGAAAGAAGGACCAGCAGTACCATGGAGTATGAGTATGTGTGGTGTACCATAGATTATGAAGGCTGTACCATTTCCTCGGGGGATGCTGTCGTGGCTATCCAATGCCAGCTCTCTCTACACAGATTTATGCATGTGCTCAAACACAGGGTGTTATAAAGAGTTGCATCTCCATCTCAGCCAACACAATGTCCCTCACTGTGTTCCCACTTACAATCAAAATATTCCTCTTCTAGGGCAACAACTTCTCTGAGATTTCCATTTTGACCGACTGGCTATTTGGAGTTGAAGTTCAAGTTCAGAAAATGCCTTTCCTTGACAGAACAATCTGAGTGTATAACCCTAAGAAGTTTATGGAAAGGAAGCTGATAGCTAGCCCCAAATTAATATATAGGACCAATAGCGTAGGGTTGGGCAATGTACTGGAAGCCACATTCCTGCTTCTCATGTGACTCACTGTGTCACCTGTCTGCTGATGCTGGGGTGACTTAGGACCTGCCTGTTCTAGATCCTCCTGTACAGAGTCTAGAACCCTAACAGGAGGCTGTAAGGCCAGGGTCTCGGTGTCCTTATAACCCACCTGATGATGGAGAATAATTTCCAACCGGAAGGAGAGAGGAGTAGGAAGAATGGGCATGCTATAGGATCCCTTCCAAGATCAAGGCTGACTTCAAAGTCTAAGCTCAACATTTGAGTCGTCTGCTCATGCATCTACTAAGTCATGGGTTTGAATGTGTTCACCTGGACTCTAGTCTTCTATTCTGTATTCTTCATGGAAAACATAGCGTAAAGGATACAGCTAAGATCAAATCAAGTTCCATTTCCAGAATACGTCTACAAGTCAAACCACTAACTGATTTCACACTGAGTGAAAAATGCTTTCAGGTGCCTCCTCCCAGCCCATGTCACGGGTAATGAACGGGAAAGAAAGACAACTAAACCAGAGGCATGATGGGCAGGAAGGTAAATAAGGGAAGAAGATGAAAGAGAGGGGGGGGGTCATAAAATGAAGACTATTTTCAGTAGAGCCCATCAAATAGCTCCATTCTGATAGTCCTTAGTCTTGGATCACTTTATTTTGTCCAAAAAGATGTAATTATCCCATTAGAATTGTGACGACTTTTACAGTCACACCTGAGGACAACATCTGCGCCCTTCCTCCTCTCCCCCGCCACCACCTCCATGGCCCTTGACAGCAGAAAAGGCCGGCACATGTGGCCTTGCCTCCTGTTAACTGAGGGGGAGTCAGTCCTGAAGCCCCCCACCCCCATCTCTCTTGACCAGGCAACTGTCCTCTGGAGTACACGGCCCAGGGGCCTGTTCTTTGCAAGTGCATCTCTGGGACCGCTGCCTGTCAAGGCCATTTGTTTCGTGTATCTGACAGCCCCACCCACCTCTTGAGTCAGCAGCCTGCTCATCGAGCCTGCTGCTCTGAGACATGGCAGACACAACTGAAAAGAACTACATTCACATTTCCAGAAGATTTGGGAAATATGCTTCTCTAGATGGTTAAACTCCCGATATGAACTTTCTCACCCTAAATTCCATATCCTATAATACAGACACTCTGGAGGAAGCCACTCACATGTATGAGCATAGTCTGCCTCTTTTGGACAAAAAGATTTTTATAAGTTCATGTGCACTTGCACAAACATGCACAAATATCTGTGTGTTGACACTCTTTCCCTTTAGGGGCTGCTCTTTCCAAACTGACACAGAGGGTACGTGGTACGGGCCTGCATTTTGTTGTTAGAGATGTATCACTGGGAAATGAGAGTCCAAACAAGATAAGTGGAAGGGACCGGATTGTATAGCAAAATACACATTTTCTACAGCACACTTGACCTGTCCACTTCCCTAAGATGGCAACCTCTATTGTCTGTACACCTTCATTAAATAGTCTCATTAAATAGAACACAAAATATACACATTTGCAATTATTAAATAAGCCATGGGACTCCTCTCCTATCTGCAGCCACATTCAGACACGGCCATTCCTTCATATTTAAACTTGTAGGTAACAACACCTTTATCTAAATAGAGGATGGAGATGGGATCCAGCTTCGTGGGCACACAGCAGGCTTTGGAAGCTTTCTGGGAATTCTTGAGATGGACTAAGGCCTGGATAATAGCATGTTTTGTGGGTGTGAGGTGCTCTGCCAGAGGGTAATTACAGACACCACGGCATTCATAGGCTTCGTACCCAGGTGGCGCGATGATCCAGGAGTCCCAGCCAATCTCCTTGAAGTCGATGTAGAGTGGGGTCTTCTTGCAGTAATTGCCCTTGGCATTCCTTCTGATTCGAGCAGTAGAGTCGTCAATCATGTTAGACCTCATCTGCAACAAGGCCTCTTCGTCAGGCCCACTGGAAAAACCGTCGGTGTCCAGGTCCAGATCCTGCTCGTGAGTGATCATTTCGTTTAGTTCCTCTTTCTGCTCCTTGTCATTGCTTTGGTCATCAGAGAACACAACAAGCAGAGGGTCGTGTTTATTCTGGGCACTGATGTCTATCTCCAGTTGCCCCCTTCCGGTGTCCTCAGCTTGGTTCTGTGTGCTCTCAATGTGGATCTCCAGCTGATGGGTCGCTGGGCCTGACTTCTGCCAACGCCTGGTGGCATCTGTGACATCAAATGTCTCCCACTCACTGTTGGTTCCGTAGATCTCTGTTGACACTAAGACCAGCATGCTCCTTTCGTCCTCGGCCCCCTCAACGCTCTCTAGCACTTCAAAAATGGTGATCTTACGGTCCACACCGTCATACATCATACGATCTCTTTGCACCAGTGTGTACAACCTGAGTTCAGCCATGATGACCTCTTCATGGTGAGGGATGGACACATTGAAGAGGAGAGGGTATTTCCGGAGCCCATTAAAACTGACCGGTTGAGAAAACAGATCTAAAAAAGGAAGATATTTATGAGAAAACAGACTCGCTAAATATGCTGCATAATAAAGCAGGTGCTTATTTCTGTAGTAAGATAAAAGAAAACTTGCCTGCCCTGAGCTGTCTCACGGGGACAGAACTGGAAGGAATCTTGGAGCTGCAGACAAGCCCTCTGTCCAGCCAACCAGTAATGAGCCATGAAACGGATCATGGAGAGTGTTTTGAACTAGCTCATGACTAAAGACTTCAAAGTTTGTTTGTAATGGGCAGTGATCTCCATGTGGTTGGTTGACCACTGGTCTTCATGGAATATCTCCATAGACCAGGGGTCGTTAAACCCACAGGCCAAACTGGGGTTTAACATGCTGTTGAAAATAAAGTTTCACCAGAGCACAGCTCTGCTCGGGTATTGCTGTACCATCTCTGGCTAATTTTGCCCTGCAGAGGCGGAGTTAGCTATGGACTATCTGGCCTTTACAGAGGAAGTTTGCTGACCCTGTGACAAAGTTTAGCAAGGTCTTGTCAAACTGGTCTGGAGTGTGTAGACCTCCCTGAGTGAGTGAGAGAAGATGTGTCTCAGGGGTAGATGGATTGCCTTAGTGGTATTCACTAGCAGCCAACATGGAGTTGGACACACACACACCACCTGAGAGCTGTATGAAATAGCTTATTAAAGGTCCTTTAGTACCAGAAGCATGTCTCCAAATGCTTTCATACTAATTTTTTTTAAACAGGTCTGGTGTGGGCTTGGCTGGCCTGTAATCCATGTGTAGAGCAGGCTGGCCTTGAACTTGGTTTCCTGTGACACTTTACAAGCATGTGTCACCGTACCATGCCTGATATTATCTTTTAATGTGAGAATTTTTCCGAGAACCCAGAGCTCCTGTGTACTTACCTCAGGTAGCTTGTCTCTACAAGGACTGAGGCATTTGACATCAGAGTATCCAAGGATTGTAACATCAAGATGCCAGGGACCTGCAACCGAGGGTCCTCTATTGTCCTTGGCAACCTTTCCCCAGCTGCATACCTAGCTCATGATCTCAGTGCATTCTCTGATCCACATTATGCTCAGCATCCTTCCTTAGCTGATGGCTTTATACTTACTCTCAAAAGGCTTAAAGGTTTGCCCTTAAGCTAATAGTTGTATGGGCTTTTTAAATTTACATAAATAAAGCACATAGATATTTCACATGTTTCACAGCTTCCTCTGGGTGCTAACTAAAATTCTCTTCACCGTGACAGTGGGGACACTGACTTATGGGATGGCCCTGAAGTCACTGGTGTAGCCAGAGCAACTGTAACCAGGGCTTAGCATCCTGATCAGGCCTTGGCTCCTGTCCATTCTCCTCAGTACACAGAATGCCGCAGTTGCTCAATGGATATTTACTGACCAATTGAATGACTATTTCATCCTATTTGATTAATAGCTTTCCCACTTGAAAAATAAAACAAAAACAAGAACTACAGCCCTCTGTACCTTTGAAGATGTTCTTCTGACTCTTAGAAAGAAAGGCCTCTTGACTCACTACCACTGCTGCATCTCTGGCCTCCCTCTTGAGGCCTTGGTGCCTTCAGGTCTCTCTCTGAAAGTTTATCCCACTAAGAGTCACCTGTGCATTTGCTGTCACAGAAGACCAAAAATGGGAGAGCAGGCTCCTTGCCCCTCCTGAGAGAAGTACAAAGAAAATTCGCTCTGGAATGGAGGAAGCTTTGGGGGATGTTCATGCTCATTGTCTTGACTGTGGCAGGGACTTCAGTGGATGTTTACAAATGTAAACACTTACGTTATACACCTTAAATACATGCAGATTCCTATATATCAACTATATTTCAATGAAGATGTGCTTTGAAAAAATAAACTCACATTCAAGGGGTTGAGATAGGAGGATTGAGAGCCAACCTGGGCTACATAGTAAAATACTGTCTCAAAAGAAAGCAATAGTTCACAATTTTTAAAATTTGAATATGAGTATTTCAAGGCCAGCCTGGGCTACAGGTGAGTTCAAGGCCAGCTTAAAACAAGACAAAACAATGCACATACACACGCACACACAACCAACGCTTAACTAAATAAAACCACCCACAATTTTTTGCAGGAAGAGTCACATTTCAGAGCAAGAGAACTAAGTCCTTGACAGATTCCACATGCCAGTTACTTTGCAAATTGTGGCACCCACAATGCACACATGGATCCAATGCTAGCTTTGCACCAGAAGAAATCAAACCACCGTGTATAGATCTGACTTTCTACACAATATGGAGGATGGAGCCAAGCTAAGAACTGAAGCCACGTTTTCCATCTTGCACGTGACACTAGTTCAAAGATGAACTAGATTTGGAGTCTTCTTGGTCTTTACCTCCCAGGGAATGTCATTTGGCAAACACAAAAGGTGTGTGGACGGATGACAGCAGCCAGCAGGGAGAGCCTGGTGAGGGGACACCTGTCTGCTGCTGTACCAGTCTTCTTCTAGGCTGTCAGAGGTGCAAGGGGTAGATGGCTGGGTGTCCCCAAGTCTGATCCTCCCCCCATGGATCTCCAGTAATGGTAAGCTTGCTCACATCCTCACCTTCATCACCTGCTCTTCCATGGGAGAAGCAAGAAATAAGAGTGGAATAATGTATTCACACCAAGCTTCAACTAGACTGCATTCTCCCTGTGCCTGAGTTAAACCACATTCTCCCTGTGTCTGAGTTAGACCACATTCCCTCTGTGCCTGAGTTAGACCACATTCCCCCTGTGTCTGAGCTAGACTGCATTCCCCCTGTGCCTGAATTAGACCACATTCCCCCTGTGCCTGAATTAGACCACATTCCCCCTGTGCCTGAGCTAGACTGCATTCCCACCATGCCTGAGCTAGACAGTGGCTCAGAGAAGGAAGCTGAGGCAGGCTCCTTCAGGAGGTTCCTCTTTTCCTCCTAGACTTGCCTCCAAAGGAAACTGGAATCTCAGCTTGCAGTTTCCACCAGAAATATAGTACTAAATAGAAATGGTGGTGATCAGTTGAATTTTAAGAGCAAACACTATCTTGGTGTCTGGGGAATACCCACTCAGCGTTTACTCCAGAGCCAAGATTAAGTAATTCATTAAAAGTTATCATAGCTTGTCCAGCACTTCCTAAAGATGAGTCCTCTCTTACCTCTAGCTGCTTGCGAGTCGCTCATCTGTTCAGAAGCCATGCAGCTTCTGTTTTACAGGAGGAAGTTGGGGCTCCCATCACCTAGACTAGTTAGTCACAACTCCCCAAGGCAGCTAGCTCTCAGCAGTCCTGCGCTGCTTTGTGACCCTGCCTTCTGCTTCCTAGAGCATCTGGCAAATGTTGATCAAACCTCGTTTTTAGGAGCCCAGTGTCTATGAAACACAATTGGTAAATAATGAAGACCCAGTTTCTCTATATCCACAGCCTCTACCATCAATATCATGCTTTTTTCTACTAGTGCCGTATAAACATAGGATTGGCTCACTGATTCCTTTAAAGATCTGAGGGGAACGAATAACAATTTGAAATTTGTATATCGCGCTTCATGAAGATACAGTCACAATAAGCTGGACTGTTACCTGGGTCCTGTACACAATACCTGGGGGTATTATGGCTCATTAAACACGACACAGGATTAGAAGAATCTCCCAAATACAGCCCCTTTCTATCAGGACATTGCTTAAATGATGTCACAATTGGAAACTCACCCAGGGTTTAAATGAACCACAAATCCCAAATTTCTAATTCCTTTTCATTGTTTTCACCATTTTTGATCTAAGGAAAAGTTGACAAATTTTTATCAACCCCAGATAGAAATCAAGTCCTGTAGAGAAAGTGAATAACAAGATGGAGCAACAGATCAACATTTATGTTATTTTGATACCTGATGTCCAGATTAAAACTCTATCAAGAACCCATTCTGATGCCAGAATGATGGGCATTCTGTGGGTTTTCCTAAGTAGATATTTTATAGCATTTTTGGAGTTCTAGGTGGACCATGAGGGTCAGCTGATGCCCTGTGTCTGAGCCATGAATTTCCATGAATTCATCCTCTCCCACATCATCCCCACATGGAAGTTTACTTATTTCTTCCTGAGAAAAAGCAAAGCCAAAGTCTCATAGGTGAAAATGCAAGCCAGCCTACCTTCATTCTTGAAGCTCCGGATGATATTAGCTGACGGCATGGAGGTCCGGTCAGTGGCGAATTTGTTGTAGAGTTCCAGCATGTACTCTGGCGGATCCACTTTGGCTGTGTCCTGCAGGGGAATGTCCGACAGGTTCAACGTCTTGAGAAATTCGTCCTTCATGCTCTGCAGCAGTGTGTTAAAGTCAATACCGTCTTGCTCTGTGAAGATATCATCGAAGAAAGGCATGTCTTCTTCCAGGGGTGACTGCTCAAGGCCCATGATGGGGCTGCCAGAAACCGAGTGAGCCACCAGGCAGAGGACAGCGCTCAGCTGCAGGACCAGAGAACCCATGACTCTGCTCAGCTCCCCAGGCCAACCTAGGAAGGCTTAACTCCCCTGGGCTCTAAGTGGCAGTTTTATCTTGCAGAGTGTAAATGTCTTGTGTCACTGGACACGACACAAGTATGGAAACTCTTCCTCTCTCTTCCCCTCCCCCCCCTACTACTCCCCACCCCCGCCAAAAGTCAGGTTGCAGTAATTGGACAGCAAAATCCCCTATAGGGCCTAGCCTTTCCTTATCTGCCCAGTGTAAACTTGTACACCAGATTTCATTTTTATCTTGCAACCCCTTTTTCTTTTAATGAGCATTTTGTAAACACTTCTACATTCTGACACGGGTGAGGGATAAGACAATTTTCTCTTTCAGAGGCTCTGCTGCTCTTTCTTTCATTCGACTTCCTTTTGGTAGGAATGTCTGGATTCTGGGCTTATGGGATTCAGTTTTGCACGTGTGTATGGCAGATAGTAAGAATCAACAGAATGCACATTAGCGGCAGTGCATATTGATTCAAATGACGGGGCTTACATGTCCAAAGATGGACTAGATATCCAATCGCTTCAAGTTAAGTAGATATAAATGACTCAGAAACCAACTTTGAAGCACTTGCTTTTAGGAACGGGAAAGACCACGAGTCACGGTCATTTTCCTACGAACTCGCGATCAGACTGGAGAAAAGTCAACACCTGATTATGATGAGGTTTGGAGTGTAGCATTGTGAGGAGCTTTGCAGAAACCATGTAAAGTGCTTCATCTAATAACCGCATTTTCATTCCTGTCGTGTGTGTAGACTCCTGAGGTCCTCTAGCTGCTCAGAAGTCACTGAACTGTGCAGCTGTGAAGCCCCAGGTTAAGCCCAGGCAGTCTGATTACTGTGGAATAGAAACCGCTCAACTTTGTAACCCAAATTCCACTAGACCAGGAATGGGCAGTAATAGCAACTAAACCCCAGCCCAGCCTTGTGCTTGGTAGTCAGTGAGAAGGCAGGTAGCTGGGTGTGGATTCAGGTCCTATGTTTGTGATACTGGTTATTTACATGACCGAAATCTCTGCCAAGTTCACCTCCAAGACTAAGTCCAAAGCTCCAGCATCTGAACCAACAGCATTACTAAACAGATAAAAAATGTCCAGTATCTTGGTAAAGGGGTGGTGGGGCTGGTATAATTGATTGCATGTCCACTTTAGGAATAACAAGCCAGGCTGACCATACGGTCCACACTAATTGGTGGCAGCAGGAGGCATGGTGCTGTCTCAGTGGCTCTGTAGACAGCTCCAAGGGGTGATTTCCTGCAGGGACAATTACAATGGAATCTCTGCTGCTTGCTCAGTATGTTCCCCGTGCAACTCTGCAGGCAGCCTTCGGTGCGTTCCGAGGACAGCACCTAAGCCCTTGCTGCGCTAGAAGACTGTCGTAGTTTTTGGTTAAGTTTTTCTACACTCTTTCTAATAGGCTAGCTGCAGCATCCCCATCTGCCATTTTCACTGGTTCCCCAAGTTTCTAGTCACCTTTTGATTCTTTCTCCTCCTTCCTAGATTTTTTGCAGCATTCTTTTTGAGCTGGCTTAGGAAGAGTCATATCTCCTTTATGCTCACTGTCTGCTTGTCTGGTAGTTGATTCAAACCCAATGTTTTGATTTATGGTTCTGCTCATGTAGCAAAATGGTGACTGCAGATTGGAAATAGATTGCACCTGAGCAGGCCCACAAGCAAGTAAGTGCCAAAGCCACAGCCCACTCTCCCGATGGTGCATCTTAACACAAGGCTCCTGACATCATGAGAACAAGCCTCCTGTATCATGTGCTGATCAGGACAAGCACCCGCTTATCTTCACACACACACATGTCAACACACACTCCAAAATTCTGAATGACAGGCATGTACATGCAACTGTGGTGGGACATCAGAACAAGTGGCTGCACTCCATTCCCAGGATGCACTAATTTCAAAGGTCAGAGGACAGATACACACCCCACCATTTTGAGCTCATCACAACCCAGGGAGAAAAGTGGACCATAGAGATCTCTCTGGCTTCTGTGTATGTACTTGGTGATAGAGAAGCAAACCATCAACATTTATGTCTTTAGCTGGTTAATAGATATGCCAGGAAAATGGGCACAGTTGCATCCCACTACCTATGATATCTTGAAATACATGCTTAGTAAAGGTCTTTATACACTACACCCATGCTTCGTGCATGAGGAAGAGGCAGGGCTGCATGCACGCAGAAATGAAATGCTAATTGCCTCCATCTTCTGCAACAGTGATGCATTATCATTTTGTTGCAAGGTCTCTTTATCAGGTAAATTTCTCTAGAAATCTTTTCCCAGTGACTCTCATTTGACGCCAAAGGAGCCGAATGTCTCCATATATCTTTTACTGTCTTGATTTATTTTCTTGACATAGTCCATTATTTTGGACTGATCTTATAATTTTGGGTCCCACTCACTTGTAGTGTGTTATATTCCATTCATCATGGGCTGAACCCCTGAATCACTCTCCTGCTGAGCCAAGTATATAAGAATTATAGTAGACATTTTAGGTAAACAAAGTACCAATTACACATAATGCTTTTCAAGCTGGTGCAAAATGTTCTGCATTTAGTTCCACAACTCTACAAGCCTGCGGGATCTAATGTTGAGCTTTTTTGTAGTCTCAGAGGACTCATGGTTCAATCCAAGACTAGACATTGGACAACATCTTTATGGTTTCTGCTGTCCCTGTGAGTTGTGGTCAGTAAAAAACACAGTCAATATATATCCCCTGGCTGACATGAGGCCAATGAAGTTAGGAGCTCCTTGAAGATGGCTCTAGGTTCTTGGAGCCGGTTCTTCCTTGAATCACACCTTAAGATCATGACATTGCTCTTGCTATTTACTC